>VDFB02277247.1:0-75022 GCA_007258455.2 Sequoia sempervirens
AATTTATATTGGTGGAAAGCTAAGAATCTCCTTTAAAAACTCTTTTCGTTTCATCAATTTTTGGTAAAAAACAAGTCATCAGCCACATACCCATCATATTGCCACTTTTTGGACCATCATGATCCTGCAAATACCCAAATTTGCTTAAATACAAGTCATGATAAAATTTGATCCTCTTAAACATATTTTTAATAAAACTGACCTCTCTGGACAATTACCTAAGTGGGTGATGTTGTTAACTAAGTTTGACCTTAAGTTTGTTTCACAAAAGGAAATCAAAGGACAAGCCTTAACTGATCACTTACCTAATGCACCTTCCCCTCTTGCTCTACCTAATCACAACTCCTTTCTTAATGATAGTGTCTTGACTGCTAATATTAAAATATGGGAATTGTATTTTGATGGATCTAAGTGTAGAACATGTTCTGGTGCTGAAGTGGTATTGATTCCATCCAACAGACAACCTATTCCCATGTCTTATTGGTTAAATTTCCTATGCACAAATAACACAGCTAAGTATGAGGCATTAATCGCAGGTTTGTGAGCTGATTTAACAATGGATGCTAAACATATCAAGATACTTGGTGATTTGCAATTAGTTATCAAACAAATTAATGGTACATATCAATCTAAACATGACAAGTTATCAAAATACAAGGACCTTACAATGAAATTGTTAGAGAATTTTGAATCATTCACCATTGATAACATCCCCTAAAAATACAATAGACGTGCAAATGCAATGGCAAGTGTGGCCTCTCTTATATCCTGACATGATCCTTCAACAGAATTCACCTTTGTTATTCATCCCATCATGAAACCTTCGATTGATATTTGATTAGAAGACATTTTAACAATAACTCAAGATGACTCATGTGCATGGTATGATACAATATACAATTATTTAAAACATGGTATCATTCCTAGACCTACAATGAAAAACAATCGAAAACATTTACACAAACTAGCAACTAAACACGTGATCCTCTCTAATGCATTATATAGACAATCCTTTAATGGTCTCGTACTAAGGTGTCTTAAGGCTTCTAAAATCCATATAGCACTTGAACATGCTCATGCTAGTGCTTGTGGAAGTCATTTTGGAGGATAGATGTTAGTGTAAAAAAATATTTGTATGGGTTATTATTGGAGACATATGGAGAAGGACTACTTCACTTACGTTAAACAATGCCACAAATGTCAAGAACAGAACAATTTGATCCATGCTCCTACTTCTAAGTTTCGTGCCCAAGTTCCCATTTGGTTGTTTTCAGTATGGGGATTGGATCTTATTGGAAAAATTTCACCTCCCTCTTCTACTGGACATATGTTTATCATAACTACAATAGACTATTTCACGAAATGGGTGGAAGCTATTCCTCTTCGTTCTATAACTGCTAAAGTAATTTTTCATTTCATATTGGAACATATAATTACTCGCTTTGGCCTCCCTTCCACAATCGTTTTAGACAATGGAACCCCATTTTTAAGAATAATGAAGTCAAGAAATTTCCTGAAACATTCAACATTGATTTTCCACACCGTATTATCCACAATCCAATGAACAAGCTGAAAACACTAATAAGATTCCAAAACAAATCCTCAAGAAAACTATAAACAAACATGATAAGGATTGGCATACATAATTACATATGCACTTTTTGATTATCGAACAAACTGTGTTAGATCATCCACATGAACCACACCCTATAACCTCTGGCATTGATGCAATCATGCCCTTGGAGTTAGAAATTCCTACGTTGCGAGTTTCTCTCCAAGAACTTATTGATAATGCCACTTATAAAGAACAACGATTTCATCAACTTGAGATGCTCAATGAAAAGTGCATTAATGCTCTTGAAAATCTCCAAGCTCACATCAAACAATTACAATGAAGACAACACACATGTCATCCCTAAAATGTTTCATAAAGGTGATTTTGTTCTTTCTGAGAATCAACGTAATACCAATGCTAACAATGAAGATAAAGATAATTTCACCCCTAATTGGATAGGACCTTACATAGTTGATACTAGTTATGGTTTTGGTGCTTATATCTTAATGGAGTTTGACAGAACACCCCTTAATGAACCTATTAATGCCACACATTTGTAGTGGTATTACCTCTAATATCTTGGAATAGTATGTTAAACTAGCGTTGATGTCATTCTAAATAACTTTTACATTGCTTCATTCTTGACAACTAATCGTGTGTTTGTCTTGAACACTAAAGTAATTATTTAAGTTCATTTTATAATTACTTTAGGATTCATACTATTCACCCTTGTGTTGTGTTAAGTTAGATCCTTATAGTTTTATTTAATTTAACATGTATTTCTTTAATCAACAATGTTGTATCTACTGTAAAATGAAATATGTTTTACATTAGATCACATCAATCCTGTTAAATCATGAAGACATTACTTAAACAATTTTACCATAAAGTCATTTAATTAATCACATTGCATTTAATATTCAAACACATTAAGACCAATCATAAAAACACCAAATACACATGTGTATATATATATATAAAATTATATACATCTCAATATCATATACAAAATCACCAAGGTCTATGAGAATTTGACCCCTCGGGCTCTAGCACTCGAGATCTAGTCCTTAGACATCGTAACACGGTCATGTACATGATCGTGACCATGAACTACCGAGTCTAGGCGCATAATCCAGACCCTATACTTGACCAATAGCCACAAGACGCTCCTCTACCATCTAATCCCTATTTGCTCGTACCTGTGCTAGCTTTGCATGCAGTCTCTCAACTCTACCAAAGTCTGCAATGATTGTACTGCACTCTCAACTTGATAGAGTCATCTCCTCACACTCTCATATGCTTCTCGTAGCCTCACAAAAGGTCTTAGTGACTTTGGCTCCTCCTCCATGATCGGTGGGGGCACGTAGTTAGGATCTATCTCCTCCTCATCAATGGATGTAGGCACTATTTCTGTAGCAACTTGATGATAGAACTCTCACTAGTCTCTTGTCACTCCTACAAGATAGAAAAGGTACACAATCAATACACATTATCATGATATATATATATATATATCAATACAAAACATAAATATACTCAAGTACATGTGTAAAATCAAAAATATCATCACCTATGTCTCTAGATGCATGAGGAATATCAACCTCATCCTCTTTGGGGGGCATGGAGGATGTGTGCTAGCCTCTCTCTGACTCTGGGTGTCATTGTCTGCTATAGCTACCACACATGATCTGGTCCTATAAAAATGTGAGGACTCCCCATGCTCAACTGATCCTCAGTAGCTACCTCATCACCCACACTTAGGGGTGGCTCCTCCTCATAATACTCATCCTCCTCGTAATCCTCCTCTTCCTCCTCATCCTCTCCTCCATCCTGGTCCTCATAGTCAGGGTCAACATTTGACTCATACTCGTCATCAATAACATCGATAAATATATCTGATGGCCTGTATTGTACATCCTCTGCTCTGCCCTCTACCTCATCTCCCTCATCTGGTGCTAGTCCTGCATCACCTATATAGGGTCATCCATAAGGAACATAAGAACTCATTGTGTCACTAACAACCACTCCTCATGCTCATTTGTGCTACCAAGATCATCAGTGTTGGAAATTGGTGGTTGATCGTGATCTAAAGCATTAGAATCACTCTCATGAACATGATCTATAGTAAGCCAAACAAGATCACCTAGCCTCTGGGCACTTTGTAGCAATCATCTAATGAAGGGGCACATCCTCAGTGGTGTCTGCACCTACCTAAACTGTCACATGACTCACCCATAATAGAAAGGTCATACAACATAGTCATGCCTCCCAGCTATAAACCTGTTCATCTACATCCTCCTCAGCTATCATGTGGGATTTGTCCACTGTAAAGTGAGTAGATAAGGTCTCCATAAGATCTCATCCTCCTCCAGCTGATCAAATCTCACCCTCCAAAAATGTAAATATTTGTATTGCCACAAGCATCATAGTGGATAGCCAAATGCTTGTGGATATCCTCCAGCTATAGCACAGGCCTGGTGCATGTAATATGCTTGAGGCACCACACTTGTAGAAGCATGCAATGCACCATACTCTCAATCTCTCAAAACAAAAATCTGCCAGGATCATAATATAAGTGTGCTAGGATGTAGTGGCCCCACACATAGACTTTCTTGTCCTCGTACATTCCTCAAATCAAATGTACTAATCCTCCATCTAAGTGTGTCACTCATCCATTGGGATTGAGAACAAGTGCCATTGTATGCATCATAATCTATCTAACAATAGGAGTTCATGAATATAGAAGCATGGGAAGCTCGATCCACACTCTAACATGCTCATCGTGAATTGGTCCACCCAGGCAATACTACATATCCACCTTCTTCTTGTGTAATGACCAAGCACCCTGGAAATATATCCACTCTCCCCGAATAGGAACTCAGAGAACATGGTGTATGTCCTCAAGAGTGACAGCCATCTCCCTGATAGGAAGATGAAAGGTACACCTATCAGCATCCCAACACTTGCACATGGCCATAAGCATGGTGTCATGGTATCTCATTGGTGGCATAAGATATTCCCAATAGACTCTACTACTGATAGTGCTGGAGCGTGATCTCTTAGGAAAGTAAGCTACCTCTGACCCTAGCCACTATTGCGACTGGGCAGAGACCTACCAAATTTTGAGCTTCCAACTGCATGCAATAAATTTGTATGTCAATATACAAATATTAATTTGTATTATGTAATGATGGTAAGAAAAATTAAAAAATAAATGTTACACATAAAAGGGTGAAATTGTATGTGTAGTTGTAGTCATCATAGTGAGAGAAGTTGTAGTTGTAGCTCTTCCTTCTGCCTAATAATTGTGCATGGATTATTTTTCATTCATGAGTATCGATCAAAGGAAAATAGTGGATCTATCCTAAGATCATTTATTGATTTCACTCTAAATATAGTTGTAAAAGTTAACCCTTGCCTTTATTTTTTAACTATATCAATTGTTTCTTTGTTGAGTGTTAATCCTTGTAATTTGTGTATGGTAATTGCCCACGCCATGCATAGTGGTATTTTCCTACAACTACCTAGATATATAGGTGTTATTGGTATAGATGTAGGGTCATTTATGTTCCAAGGTGGCCCATTGTATGTATCAAATCGTACTACTACATACAATGGTAAATTTGGTGGTCTAGAGTTAACTATGTAGACAATATCTAAGACCTCTCCAAGAGACCCATTGACAAGTCATGTTTGAATCTAGAGGTTTGTAGTCAACATGATGCATTGGCCTCTATAAAGTAGGAGTTCTTGGGGAAGTTGGTCAACATCATCATCAATGTTTGGTTTTGTGTCTTTTTTTTTGCAAAACTAAGTGCAATAGGAAGATTTAATAGTTGTTTTTTTGTTGTTGTGTGTTTGAACTAAATCATTTGTAGGAAATAGCTGCATTGATTGGTCAAAAGTTTTTTTATCATTGTTTGATAGAAATGTGTTTGTGTGATTCATTAGTAGTTCCAAGTCTTGTCTAGTTGGTTTTGCATTGCAAATGATTTGTAGAGCTCGTTAGAAGTCAATTTGAGTTTGTGTCCCTTTGTTGATAGAATATTATTTCTAGTGTCACAATTATAGTGAATTGTTCCCATGTAGGTCTTTCGCATTTGAGTGTGATGCATAGATAGGTTTTTCCATAATAGGGGGTAGTTGTGCCAAGTCACCTACAAGAATGATAGAAGTCCCACTGAAGCACAAGTGTTGGTGGGGGAAAGCTTCATGTAGCCTAGTATCTATTTTTAAGAGTAATTTTGGGCCTATGAAGCTCATCTCATCTATAAGGAGGTATTTTACGTGTTTCATGTTTTGTTGGAAAACTGTAAGTGATTATCCCTTCAATGGTTGCAGTTCCTTGATTGGAATCTTAAGGTTTGAATGTATAGTAGATGCAGGTATGTTGAATGTTGTGATTCCTGTGGGAGCAACAACAAGGAGTGGGTTATATTGTTTCGATGTGAAATTGCAAAGGTATTGCCTAATGTAATGAATAAGATAGGATTTCCCTATACCTGTTGCTCCTTGTATGATCATGTGCAATGGTTTATCAAATGATTTATTAGTGTAATGTTTTAGAACAATCATGAGAGAAAATTGTTGTTTGGGAGATAGTGGATATGGGAGATTGTTAATCTCAAATGTTGTTTGGGCTTCTTTTTTAGACATCTTGTTTGTGCTTATGAAATTTTATGCAATGTCATGTAAATTTTGAGGTATTGTACGCTCATTCCAGTTGTTGCTATTATCAATGTCACGTCTTCCTAGAACTTGAAGGGAATTAATATTTGCACCACTACCAAGGCCCATTTTGGATAACAACTCCCATTCATTCATTTGTATTGTATTTCCTATATCTATTTCATTTTCTTCTTCATCTTCCTCTTCATTGTCAACTTTGTATCAATTATGTGATCAATATGCCACGCACGATAGTTAAGTCTATTCATTTCCTTCCAATTTGAAAAAATATTTTCTTTCTCGACAACTATGCCCATGACAACGTTACGGAAATGCTTGTATAGAAGTAATTCACTACAACATAATGTCTAAAAATGTTCTAAATCCTCCTTTGGAATAGTAATAAATTGAAGAAAGACACTGATAATTTCCTTTTGATTCCTTTCTTTCCACTTGCATCCTTTGCACTTGGCTGAAAATGAGAATGAATGTGCAAATTCAATTAGTGTTATTGTCTCCATTTGAAGAGGGTGTTGCATGTACAATTGGAGATAACTCAATTGCAAAGTATTTTCATTTGGGTTTGTTCTAATTCAATGGAGCATTTTTCAATCATCATTAAGTGTCATAAGCTCACGATTGCAAACAATAAGTGGAAACTTTTGTAGCACATGGCATGTTCCTTGTGCACTGATATCATGATCTGCGATATCTCATACATGAATTTTTTGTATGCTGCAAGAGCTTGGTCTTTTGATGCTTGATTCCTACATATATGTGTCAACATATCAATGCAACTTTCATATTTTTGCTCTACCTTTAATGGATATTTTGCAATGTATTTTAGAACAAGTGTTTTTGAGATGATAGGTTGGCTCTCCATATGGAAATCATTTCAAGACTATGTATATTCAACCTATCATCATTACGTGCAAGGGCATATGTTTTTTTCCCATTTTCATCGGAGGACAGTAAAGAGGTTGCACTTTCAGGCCAAGGAGCCCTATAATGACACTCCAGGTTTTTTCCATTTTTGCGAAGGCATGTTGTTTCAAAGCATTTGGTGTGTCTTTGGACATGATTGATTAACTCTTCATAGTCAAGAAACGTATTTGCACAGAGAATATTATGTGTTTTTTTAGTAAGCATGGATCATCTTGTGTAGATCAATGGCATGTGTTGTTTCTATCAGCTAGATTATGAGGGTTCTGGCATGCACCAACATATTTGTCAAAGAATAATTTTGCTATTTCTACATTTGCATGATTTCTCCAGTAAAGTTTGTCCATGTTTGGTGCACCTTCAAGCCAAATGAATCCATGTACATGTGCAAACCCTCGGTGTTTCCATTCATATCTATACCAATAGTTTGTTGCACTTAAAAACTTCTCCAAGACTTCTTCACGAAATATTGTGAATTGTTGATGCATGTATAAGGATGTGGTATGTGGGTTATTGATAATGTTATCTATGCGGTCTTTATTAGTTTCTGTTGTTGATGTTGTTCGCTTTGAAAATAGTTGGTGTAAATTAGACCATTTAGTATCTGCAGCACTTAAGGTGATGAAGTGTGGGGGAAACTATTTGGTTGATCATGTTTGAAAGTTTTCCACGACGCTTACTTCAATATGCTCAAGTACCGCTCAGGGTAGATCCAAAATGCATCAATTATTCAATTAGTTGAGTGTTAGGCAATTGTTGTATATGGAGACAAAGGCTTTCAATTGTGGTTGGTATGTAGTCTTCTGCATTTTTCTTGACAAAAATAGAGGCAACACCTTGGCTTTGGTGGCACATCAAAAGGTTCAAAACAAAATATCTAAACCTTGGATGGCTTCCAAATCTATTACCATGATACCTCATTAAGTGCAACACATATTCATGCATTTCAAATTGTCTATAACGAGGTTGCAATGGAAGTGCAATACCCTTTGGAAAGAGTGAAGGAAAAGCCATGTCTAAAAGTCCCTCAATATTATATTCATTTATTGGAGAGTAGTCAAGTTGTGGCCAATCCATAATGGTGTCATTTTCATCTCTAACTTGCAATGTTTCTTTGATGATTTCTAGCTCATGGCATTTATTTGTTAATTTATCCATAAATAAGGAGTAGTAAGTTATTTCATTGTTAGATTGTTCCTCCAAAAGCATAGGTGCCATGTTTGGTGCCACCATATTTTCATTGTCAGCATTAATGGTGTGAAGCATATTTGAAACATTTGTATTTGTATCAGGGAGTTGTTCTAGTGATGCGTAATCTATCTCAACATCTTTGTAGTACAGGTCATATGTGATTTTATATTTTAATGAAGCCCAGACATGAATTTTACTTACGTAGCAATCATAATGGTTACTATTTTTATTGATTTTTTGAATCACGAGCACATCCAAGTTTGCAATTTTATGTGGAAGGTATGTTGATATTGTTTTGATATCTTGTGTGAAACTAATTGTGTGTCCACTACATTTGTATTGGCCTCCATGTGCATGGGTCACTAGTATTATCAGACTAACTCGTGATATAAGTATTTCTTCCACTTGTGTTAGTTTTTTCAGCTCATATGGTTGTATTGCTAGGTCCATCAAATTTGATGATGAGAAATGATGTCTTCCTTTGTCACGAAAACATCTAAGACCAGTATTTGTTGAATTGATTTGCATTCTTGGGTAACATTCACTCCAAATCGTGCATCTTGACAAGTTTGAAAGTTCATCTATTCTAGAACAAGATATTCTAGCAACTGCTATAAAGTTATTGTTGGATTGTGGTAAGGTTGTGGATTGATTTTGAAGACTGTGGTATTTGATGTGAATCTAGTGATGAACAGTGGGAAAAAGTGTGTTCATTTTGGGATGTTCTAGATTGGTGTACTACATTGTTGTGATGGTTTGATTGAATAGAGGTTGGTTTGTTAGATTGGATTGTTTGGTTTTTTATGTGTTGCATATAACAATGAATACTTATTTCTTCTTTATGTTGCATATAGTAGTCATGAATTCTTTTACAAGATTGAAGGTTTGCAGGGTTAGAGCTTGTCATCTATAATGGAAATAGGAACTACCATAATTATATGTACAATTTAAAACAACATATAGAATTGAAGAAGATAAACATGAGTGGGGGAAAAATACCAAGTGTATTTTTACAAGTTTTACAAGCATTCTAATTTGATTTTTATTTGAGATATGATTAGAATGCACTATATAAATAAATAATTTGAGAGAAGATATGAAAAACATTATTTCCATAATAACAATATATTCAATTATGTATAGAAAAGTATACATTGACTCAAAAGTATGCAAACATACATTCAAACAAAAGTATACTATATAACATGACAAAAAATTGTATGTATATTCCATAAGCAATGAACCTATATTTAACCACTATTATTATTACACATCAGTTATTCCACCCAAAATGAAGGAATTTTCTCCTACAAATTATATCTGATCACCCTTTGTGTTTGTTGATTTTACTCGTCCTTGAATGCCAATGGAATCATATGAATTTGTGATGGAGAAGAGATATTGCTTGAACAAAACTTGTGTAATGATGGTTTCAACTTCAAATTCTTTTTCATGATTCAATTGCAACATATATAAATCATCTACAGAGATACCAAGAAGTTTGGTGGCAGGTTCTTCAAAAGCAACAGCCCATAATATTCCTGTATTATCTACTACCTTTAGTTGAAGTATGTATCTATAGGTACAATTTGCAAATGTAGCTTTACACTTTGAATAGTGTCATGTTTGATAATCATTTTGCACTACCCTTTTTTTACATTGTTTTCCATCTAATTCAATTGGGCAAGATGGATAGCAAATTGATTTTTTTTTTATGAATTACATTGTTGCTTTTAGAGTGCAGTGGACAGTTTGTTTCAAGTTGGTAGTTTTCTCTTCAATATTAGCAATTGTTTTTCTTGTAATTAAGATGGGTGCATCCAATGGTTGTGTATTTAATGGTGTAACATCATTTCCATTTTGTTTAAACCATGATTTTAGTTCTTCTGCCTCCTCTATGGTTGGGGTTATAAATAGGTGGGTACTTGCCAAACTACTTATGACCTTTCCATTGTACTCTGTGACACGTCCATTTTTTGTTGCAAGTACAACATCTTGATTTAGGTGATACATCTCTTGGATTTGTTTACCTTCCTTTTCAATAGTCAACCCACATAAAGTGATATTAATGGTAAATGAAGATATATCTATCAACTTGATGCTCCTTTGAAGAACTTCAGTCCCATCCCTTCTCCTTATGGTTGAGCTTGGGTCCACACATATGAATATTCCAATTATAACGTCAACAAGGATATTATTGGTGATTTCCTTAATGTCCTTCAAGGTCGTGAAAGAGAACTGATGTTTAGGAATTGCAAGGTCATCTTTAGAGAGAGATTTTGGAATCATCCACTAAACAAATTTTGAGCTGGCTATTAAGCTTGTTGTACAAACTATTAGCTGACTTAATAGTTCCGCCAAAAATTGTATATACTTGTCCAGTCTAAACATTCATATAATGAAGGTTTGCTACTTCATTAAAGTTACATGTATTTTAGTGCGCTCAAAATCTATAAAATCAAATGAGAAGACCTACCCTTGTCCCTTTTGAGTGAAGTGGTGCATTTTTTTTTATGGTAACACGACCCTTTATCAGCCACCTTGTTTGGAACAAATTCAAATTTCTAATAGGAGTAATATTGCAGGGAAGGTCTTTCCTTTGTAGGGATGAACATATTCCAAAAAGTGCCCTGTGAGGAGGTGCTTTTGTTATTTTAACACTGTCATTGAGACTTGTAGATGCATCATTTGAGGTTGTAGCATGTACTTGGTGGGCTTGTTCTTCAAATAGGTAGGCAGCTTGACCAATGGTATCATAATGCAAACATGTGATTTCTAATTCGAAGATGACAATCCACCTATAAAAGTACAATGAGTAAGTATTATGAATAGGAAAAAATGTGGCATAATGGGCTAAAAAATGCTAAGCTATAAGCTCTAAATTGGCACTTTAATGAAGAGCATTTAAACATGGTGCCTCACCTTGAATTGCAAATAACAGGGCAACTGTATCTTATGAGTTTAACTATAGACCCCTTTTGGAGTTCTTCATAAGCTATGTAGTGATTGTATTTTTTTGCAAGTGTAGCCTTCTGCTTATGAACCCCATCAAAAAGATCTACTCTGTAGCGTTTGGTCAATTCGAGGCCATGCCCAAACATTGAAATATGTAATGCTTGTAGATGGGGTTGCACGTCTATGTTTCCATCATTTATCATCTTAATTGCATTCTTGGTCAAAGTATACATTGTCATGAGAGAAGCAAAAGTAAATTGGAAGAGGGCAACTATTATTTATCACATGGATTATACAAGCATACTTTATTAAATAGAATTGATTAAGAAATTGAATCAACATAATCTAACTATATAAATTGATTATAAATGTGAAAGGAATAAACTAATTTATTAAAACCATGCAAGCACAATCTTTTAAAAATAAAGTGTTGTACTTTTACATAGGATAGAAGTAAATTTTTAGGAATACCTCTAATTGTGATTTTTTTCAGGTGTGTATATCAAAATAGTCACTTGTACCAATGAACTTGCTGCATTTTTAAGAACAATAAGAAGAAAAGTTAGTGAGCAAAAAGAATATACGATTTTACAAATTATTTCTAATAAATAAGTAGTGTTTTTTGTTAGAAAATGCATTCAATGGTATAAGCATAACTGAAAAAGTGGGTTTCAATCAATGGACAAAATACTAGTGCATTATTAACAATGGAATTATCAGAATTAACCAAAACTTGCAAGAACAACAATTTATCTTCCAATCACAAGACTTTGAGGCACATGGAAAAACATATATTAATAAAGCAAATGTATACAAACACCTAAAGGTAAGACACCACCAACAATTTAGAATTATTTTTTTATGAGGATAAATGTACGACACTCATATTCTAGTTTTGGCATTAATAATGGACTTATCATTTTAATGTACAACTTGTTAGATCTGAAGAGAACTGTGTTGCATGCTTGACCTACATCCTGACTGCATGAACATATCTTCCAATCAGATTCATGGTCAGGTGTGCACAGTCAACATAAGTTCTAGACAATCCAAATTATCCTGTCTTTGACATGATCAATGCAGCAGAAAGAACCAAATGATAGAAACAATACACTGAGGATCTAAAATAAATAAGTTCAATAGCTTAGTCTGAGTTGTCTTCTCCCTATGTATGATGAAATTTAATCAGAGGAAAAACCCAAAAATAATAGATTTTATCCTCACCCAATATCTGATTGTGGAATGTAATGATGCCTGACAAATATGATATAATGACTTAAAAAATTTAGGTGCATCAGAGATTATGTTACAGGGTAGTTTGTCATCTCAATTAGCATGAACACTTTTAGTTTAAGACAAGCAACTCTTTCGTGTCTTTAACGGTCCCAACTATCTCATATTAAAATAGCAACCCAATCTCCCTCTTTTGATATTGTTTGGTATGATTATGGACTCCATCCTCTCCTAAAAGATCAATATGCATATGCAAATGGTGATGGGAGACACCGTAGATGCATATGTATCATTGTCCAATTGTAACGATTGTTCAAAATATAGTTTTATAAAAATACTTCTTCAAGAAAAATGTTTCAAGAAGTTGTTGTAGCAGACCAGCAACTAGAAGCCTGCAGCCATACATTGCACCTTACTATATCTACCACCTGGCTACCCACAACAATCACAGGTCATATGAATGACAGAATACCACCTAGTTGTTGTAAATCATTTGTTTAAGATTGGTACTACTTGGTACCAAATGCCAATGATTTAGCAAACTCTGCAAAAACAAAGCGTCCCCTGTTTGTGTCATACTATCATGTTAAAACTGCGACTAGGTCTAGCATAATTGATATCATTTTCAACATCATCCTACCACATTTCAGGCATAATATAATCAGTAAAGATGAAACCATACAACTATATCATGTTGTTCACTTAGACCAGTAGATTCCATGTGATTGTTCTGTGCATGCTAACACCAATGGGCCCTTGCCCATAGACAACCTACATATACTTGAATAAATCATCAAAGAATATAAACAAGATTCAGCAGCACTGTGGTGATGTAGTGAAGCAAATCTAGAAAATACATCTTTACTAATTAATCAAAGATAAAGTATTATTAGCCGATCTAAGCTATTTACTTGGGGAGATAGCACCGGGATCTCCTCCAGTCTGATGCCACAAAAATGTTTCAGGCTTCCTGCTGCCGAATTGACGGAGAGTACTGTGCACGGTGAAAGTTTCAGGCTTTCCTCAGGAGTCCCCTATACTATCGACATACGCATTGCACCTGATTGGGGAATAGGCTTCCTGAATTTTTACGAATCACTTTTTCTCCACAAAATTCATGAGTATTTACAAAAATTACAATCTCCTATTTTAAACATTGATTTGAAACTGTAGATGTACTTACACAAACGATTTCCACTAATGGTAAAGCATATCGGCATAATCGTAGATAAAGAAAAAATGGATTAAAGAGAGGAGGAGTTACAACTACAGAATGGTAAAATAGCATACAAAGAGCAACAATGAAACTCTGGAACGAATCGGCCAATGAATTTTCATAGCATTATAAGAATGAGCATATAAAATGGAGTTGAAAAACAAATTACAGTAATATACTTGTTTGTTAAGCTCTATACAGCCGACTGCCAAAATATTACGTTGTGAGATTGAGGAAATGAATATACATGAAAATAAGAAACGAGTGAAAAAAACCACCTCTAGATATTTAGCAATGCCCCTGAGCTAGAGAACAATACATTACTAGAAGCCGATAATATTTAAAATTGGTATCCATGGAACCTGCAAAGGCCAGTCTCACATAATAGGCGGTGTAGGAATAGGCAGAAACGGGTCAAGAGGTGGAGGGCATGGAAACGGAGGGAAATCTGGCGAGGGAATTGGGGAAACATCTGGAGGTGGAAATGGCGGAACATTTGGCGGAACATCTGGAGGCATACCTGGAGGGGTAACTAGCGGAACGATATCAGACGGCAGAGAACCTGGAGGATATAGTGGTGGGTCTCGAATGCCAATGGTTCTCAGCGACACTTCTATGGGCGGCTTTACGGGATAGGTTTTTCTCTTATTGGGCGGTGAAATTTCTGGCTGCGGAGAGGGATCGACATAGGGGACCTCGGAAGGTCAGGAAAGGTTAGGCAACCGGGGAACCTCTGGTTTGGTGGGTACTTCCAGATGTAAAGGCACAGGGGATTCTGATGGCAAGGGTGGTCCTAAGGGGTGGTTGGAGACTCACCGCGGATTGGATAGGAGGGATTGGGGTTAATTTCTCGTTCCGGGGTATCAGGCGAAGAGGCCAGGAAGACAAGGCAGTTCTGGCTAATTGGTAAACGACTTACTGACAAGGGAAGATATGAGGATTTGAGGCAGGGGAAGAAAATTCTAGGGTTTGATGCCACTGCAAAGAAGTCGCGCTGACGGCCGATGTTTCATCTATGGCAGCTGCAAAGATTTGTCTATGACGATGATGATTTCCTGAGTGTTGCGGAGGGCAGAGACGCCATTTTCAGCGTGAACTTAAGCTTTGCTAGCCTGCACGCCATTTGCTGTGTAGAATGAAATTGATTTTTGTATAATTGGCAGAGGAATATATTGTTTGGGCAAGGGAAGAGTGTAGGAATACGATGTTAATGTTGGACACGTCTG
Organism: Sequoia sempervirens; assembly: GCA_007258455.2. Taxonomy (NCBI): domain Eukaryota; kingdom Viridiplantae; phylum Streptophyta; class Pinopsida; order Cupressales; family Cupressaceae; genus Sequoia; species Sequoia sempervirens. The sequence goes on from VDFB02277247.1 coordinate 14,987, forward strand.
AGAAATTCAGGCCAAGGTGTCGGTGTGGTGGACGCGCAAAAGAGAACAGAATGGGCTTTTGACATGTATGCAAATGGTCTAAGCAGCCACCGCCATTGCTGCACCTCGCAAGCAAAGGCTCCTCACTACTGTGTGTTTTTTAAATTGTTTTTTGTTTGGCCTACACATTGAAGGGGTTTATTTTACCAAACCATACATATGCTAGTGTAAGAATCTTCTGGATTGTGTAAGTTTTTCCAGATATTAATAGTATGGAGTGTGGAAATCGTGTGTATGTATGTTTTAAAGTGTGGAAATCGTATCTATATAATATATAGAAAAACAATGAAATTAGTTGAAGACAATAAAAAGAAAATATAGAGAAATATGGCAAGATAAGCAATTCAAGCCAACAAAAAGTGTGTTGATTTTTACACATTAAGTTTTCTTTGAAACAATAAAGAGGGGGGGAAATATTGCACCATATCCTCTATTTTTCAAACTCCTAATAACATCATTCATCAAAGGTAGTTTGCAAGAACAACAAACCCAAGTGACATGGAGGAATTTGATGTAGATAACCCCCTAGTACATAGTAATATAATCATTGCTGCAGTCTTTGGGTATTATTCAAAGATAGCACATAGTAATATAATCACACCAATTGGTTGTCTTTATAATAGGAAAGGGGAAAAATTCTCCCCTTAATTCCTTGATGGGCCTTGTAAGATATCCCCACCGCCATCTCGTGTTTTGCTTTGAACATTGTCTTAATGTGGAGGGGGGGTTTCGAAATAGGAAGAGTTCTGCTGCACTCTACCCATGATTTTATAAAATGCCAATTTAACAAATTTTCGTTTGCTATAGTATGATGAAATTCACTTCCTATAAGAATTCTCCCTCCCTCAAATCTTGTGACCTGTAATAACTAGTGATTATGTTATCTGAAAACCTCCAAAAAGGGGTGTGAAACATTTATATCATGACTCACATTTCAAGTAAAATTGAAGCTATTTACTTGAATCCCAAGGCTATGGCTCATGATTGTTATGCTCAGCTTTTCCCCCTTGTACATTTCAACCAGTCTTTTAACCTCTACGTGTATTTGCTCCTGTGCGTTGGATTTGGCAAAGCGATAGTTCTTCTCACTAGCGGTGTAGAGATTGAGAAACCCTGACTACACTTTGATGTGAGGATAGGGATGATTAGAATGGAAACCCGCAAGTTTGAGGAAATCCTGATGTCATTGGGGAGAACTTTACAGCAAAACAAAATCGGTTTGTGGTTGGCAGGATCATTGCCTATTGGCTATTACATTACACATAAATATTGTGCAACTACTAGTATAATATGAATGAGCACATCAAGTGATCATATAGCTATCGTATTATTGATTTATTCTATTGCCTTTTGAAATGAATCACAATTTTTGTATTAGAAAAGTGTTGGCATAGTAGATTCCTCCAACCCATCTCACAACATGTGTGTAGTTAACTAGAACTTAGTATGCAGGTATGTAATAGGATGGGAAAAATATATAAGGAATTACATGAAAATCACAAAAATATTTATCAATCATCATATGACACCAAAAAACCAACATTTTGAGAAGGTAAAAATATAATTTTATTGATATAAGATGTTTTAAGTTCAATAATACAAGACTGCAAAATTCTTCAAAAATTACTTGAAATATGAAATCATGTGGGTTTTTAGTCTTGAGAACTAAAAAATTGAGTTATAATACAATTCTTCTACTAGAACAATTTCTAAGGTGTATAGTAACCCTTAACAAACTATGAAGGTTTCATGGCATCTTTGATATCTTGAAGGTTTATGGAATGCTATCCTTCTTTATATTCTCTCTTAATGGCTAAGCATCTAATGAAACCATGCCTTTTTTCTATAGATTCTAAGGGTTTTAGATAGTCTTTTACCTCCAGCATTGAAGTCGACACTATATTGAATATTTGGATAGATTATTCTAAATGTGTTGAAGGCATTGGATAAGGGCACAAAGTTCTATTATGTTCCACTTCTAATTTTTCATATGCTGGAGTACTATGAGATTCCAATTAGTGAGCAATATAAGTATGGTAACACATGCAAATACATTTTTTTTTATTTCATGTTGTACTCTACCACTCCACATGGCTTTGCCAACCATGGGAAGTTGATGGACAAATGGAAGAAGGCCCTTGTGTTGCAATGTGCTTGAGATTTCTATGTTTTACTAGTGCTTTTGATAGAGAAGCTTCAAAACCTTTAACAATTTAACTAATCTTATAGAATGGTATATGTGCTTGGTTTAGCCATTAATGCCAGCTTATGGAACAACTCCTCCCTATGGTATTGTGTATCCATCTCGAGGAATTTATAAGCCTACTATAATATTGAAAAAAATCCTAAATCTGGCAGATGATATTTGGCTTACTATGACTTCTAACTTAATTCATTCAAAGCTATTGTATCTTGAAAGTATTTTATACTTTTTCCTTGCAATTGTCTTTTCACAAGCTATGAAACAATCAATTACCATATCATCAACTTTTCCTTATTGAAAATAAGTGCCACATCATTGTCTAAAGAAATAATTGCCCAACCATAACTAACCCTGGCTATTAGGTTGTTGCTTTGGTTTCAATACCACATATGTTAGTCAAATTGGTCATTATCCCTTTATCATATGTTGTCAAATTGGTCATTAGTCCTTTATCATATATTGTCAAATTGGTCATAAGCCCTTTATCCTTGATTGTTGGTTAAGGACAAATGTTGTTGAAATATATATATATATATATATATATATATATATTGAAAGTCCTTTTTGGACATTATGTTCCATTAAAAAAAAATTATACAGATTAAATAGTCAAAAAAAAATTCAAAGCCTCAAATTATTTTCCCGTGCCCAACAAATAAAAGTAGAAAAGCTTCAAAACCTTTAACAGTTCAACTAATCTTATAGAATGGTATTTGTGCTTCATTTAGCCATTAATGTGAGCTTATGAAACAACTCCTGGGCTATGTTGTTGTGTATTAATTTGGAGGAATTTATGGGCATCCCTTTGTACCACCTATAAGTTTTAATACCTTGGGTTTTGTCATTCTTGTCTTTTCCTTTATTTAATACTTATATAATTTGAGATTATGCGCATGTCTTTGTGATTTTTCTTTCCAGTCAAGTCAATAACGAAGCAGATGATCATTCCTTTTGTTACCTATAGTTTAAAATGTATTTGTGGCTATATATAGTTGATGGTAATTATAAAAATATTGTAGGCAATAATTTTCTAGAAAAGATCATAAGAATTTTTAGTTCTCAATTGTTATTCTTCTTATTTTTTAAGAAATGTTTGAATGGAAATCTGATATCTACATTATGTGAAGATAGACTTTAGTTACTTGAAACAAAGATGTAGAGGCAAAGTCCTTGGGGGGTCAAGGACATAATAAAATTCTTTATATCTCCTTACAACTCAAAATGTGCCCTATAAGCAGGCAACCTTGCATTCTATGTACATTTTGTTATGCAATTATACCAACTCACACAACAATATTGTTTCCATTGGGTCTATTGGGATTTGAACATCTTGTACAAATTTTGTAACTTTATCTAAATAAAATCTAGAAAACAATATTATATATATATAACAAAATTGTATTACATGGTATTTTAGTGGTACTGAAAATGAGCTTTTGATGCAAGGAGAACTTCTCTATTTGCAGTATTGAGGAGCTTACATTTCTTGGTAGGAATGCAAAATACAACCAACTATGCATAAACCATTAGAAGGCATAGTTACATTTTGTACATCACATTTTATATACACATTTACAGAGCAAAAGTATACTAAAAATCACTTAAGTTGTTGTGAAATGCTGCTTTAATGTAGGTAGAACCACCTTGTGAATAGTACTCATCAACATGTAGTTCACGAAGGAAAGCGTAGAAGGAAGTCAATTTTTTGCAAGTTGAATGAAATTCGTGTAATGAAATTTCAATTGATTGAATGTCATACTCCTTCACACTTTCAACATTTGCAACAGTGGTCTTTGCTTGTTGTATCAAGTCTATGCAACTAACTGTAATGTTACTTGCAAAATCCTGTATGGGTCCTATAGGAATGCCATTCCAATTCATCAATGGAGATGAGTTGGTAGAGAGAATTGGGGAGCTATCACCACTTGAGATTTCAATAATATTTGTGGGTTCATGAAAGTTGTCCATTGCCTAAATGAAATTAAATTGTACAAATTGTAAACAATTTATACTATTTGTATAGTGATTCATAAGCTATCTACAACTTTCATTATGAAATATAACTATTTTGTTCATAAAGTGAAAAACAATATGTAAATTGACATCTCCTTACAAAAACATAGCTTCTTCTTACATGTCTTATGGAAAAAGAACAAATACAACAATTTGTGGATTTTGTGTTGGCTAAAAGGAAAAATGTCAAATAGAAACAAAGGTTCAACACGAATAAGATATGTAGTACAATAAGGTGATATTATTTGAAAAGTAGAAAGCATGGTCAAGAAGAAGACAACAGGGACATGGACAATAAAAAATGTGCACAAAATAGGACAAAATTCTTCATTTTTACAAGGTACGTTTGTCATGTCGATTGGATTTTCATGTTGTACTCATAAATTGAAAAAAATCTGCCATTGGTCTTTCAAAAATGCTCTCAAGTTCAATAGTGGGAGCAACTATGTTAACTTTTGAAGCTAATTTATTTAAAGGAAATGAATTCCTTTCTGCAAAAACTTCAACATTGGGCTTCAAAATGGTACTTTGCACAAAAAATGGACTATTTAAGGGACAAAGTGTAGGCTTCCTTTGTAAAAGAGAGGAGTGTCGATTCATATAATTGTGATAGTCATGGAGCGTACACAAAGCCTAGATCTAAAGAAAAAGAAAAGTAAAAGACATCATGATTTAGAAAAATGATTTTCCAAAGATTAAGAAGTCAATGGAGAGGTTTTCACAAATGTGAAAGGACAAGTCATAATCTAAAGGTTGTTAACAAGAAAATGTATTTCAAATTGAAAAAAAACTTTGCAAGTTGCAACACCTGGGAGGGATAAAACTATATTTAAGCAACCACTGGAAAGTCATTTGGCAAAAGTCAACCTACAAAGTACCAAATTTGATAGGTTACAAAGAGAAACTGGGTTGTCATGAATGTGCTAATAGTACAAATGAAAGAAATTTAATATTTGAAAGGATGTCAAAGAGTTGATGTCTTTGACAAATGCAAAGAGATATTGAGTATGAGATATGTGTGAATACCAAAAGGACCTTCAACACACAAACATTGTTGGCTTCATTAATCTTTTAAACAGAAAATAAATTAACACAACAAAGATAATAAAGAAAGTAGAACTACACAAATATTACTATATGTTGAAACCGAAACAAGTAAAGATGAAACAACATACATGTGTTAAAAAGGAACTTTGAAAGAGAGTAGTAATTCTTGTAACCCAATGAACTTGGCCAAAGATTGAAATTTTTTGAGTTAAAATCAAGATAAATAAGAATGACAACACTAAACACTTAAATGGGCAAGTGGGGCATTTTTAACACTAAAACAAGGCAGCTCAAGTGTTTTTAATGTAAAACAAGCAAACACCCTTATTAATAGCTTTTCAATTTTTCTTTTGGAATTGATTTATTGAAACAACCACATGCAAACTCCCCTCACACTTAGCTTCATTTATTGGAAAGCAAAGCATATTTAGGAAACATTTCATGATGCAAGGAAAGTTTGTTAGGTGATATTTGTTGAAGAGGGGTGAAGTTTCTTCTAGAAAACAGGGCACACAATGACACGATTTAAAGCAGAAAATATGATCGCAATCAAACACAATGACACGATTTAAAGTAGCAGATATGATCACAATCAACATTCTATTAAGCCGCCCTCCATTATAGTTCAATTAATAATAACTATCTTCATCCACCGAGAATCCAAGAAAACATGATATATAGGCAAAAGAGTAAAAGAGGTTTAACAGGAGATTAAAAGAGGTTTAACAAGAGTTGTTGTATACTAATAAAAAAAAAAAGTTGTATAACAACATGAGATAGGTTTCAGCTCAACATTCACTCTATATATAGCCTATTGGTTAAAAATAATTTCATATATTTTAAAAAAAAAGGGCAATAATTTTATATATTTTATAACAAAAGGGCATTATAGAGAAGGTAAATAGGACATTAATAGATAGAACTATAGGCATGTATAGTGGTCATTGATTAGATCAATATTTATAGGTTGACATTATCGGTATGTGCACTGGAACAACTGTGACACAAAAAAGATGCCACTTTTTTTTACTTGAATTGGATGGTTGAGCCTAAGGGTTGCTATTTTTTCAATGCAATCCATTTGGCAAGTGCCAAATTTGGTGCTTGCCAAATGTGAATGATGAGTTTTGACAATGTATTTTGTTGAACTCTTATTTTTTCTTTGTCTTTGTCCTTGTTTGCCAGTGAAACTATGTACATGAAATTTTTTATAGTTTCAAGATTTTTGAGAGTGGTTTTGGATCTCTTGGAGTTATAATGTAAATTCTACTTTTTGAAAGATCTTATAATTTTCTAGATAGTCAAATTTGAATAATCAACATGCCAAATTTCAATAATTAGGTCAAATTTCAGTAATCAACAAGTTCTATCATCTCTCTCTCTACCTATAGATATCTCACTAATTATTCATCTCATGCTCTAGATCTCTCTCTCTCTCACTATCTTCATCCCTGTATTTGAATCTCTCTCCCTTGATCTCAAGAAATACCCATCTACCTATATCCATCCTTCTCTCTCTCTCCTCTCTATCTCCCTCCCTCCCTCCTCACCTCTCTACATATCTCTATCTCCCCCTCTCTCCCTCTCTCTCTCTCTCCCCTCCCCCCTCTCTCTCTCTCATCTCCCCTCTCCCTCCCCTTTCTCTCTCCCTCTATCTTTCCATCTACTCTCTCTCTCTACCTGACCTTTCGTTCCTCCCCCCCCTCTCTCTCTCTGTAAAGGGCTAAAACTCAAGTGAACTCTAAATAATTTAAAATGAAAATAGTTAAATCAAATTTGCAATTTCCAATATAATTATTTCCATTATATGCTATGAAAAAATTCTTATTCTTCATTCATTTTTCAAGGATAAAATACATGTGATATTGATATACAAGTCTGACTTGGCAATGCCCGCCAATAATTCATCACTATGATACATCATGAGAACATATGGTAAACAAACAAAAATGTTTGGGTATCCACATAAGTCCAATCCAACATCCACCCTACAACTAGAAAAGATGAGAATAAGATCTAGGCACTTTTTCCACCCAACCATGAAGCTATATTTCCCCAGAGAGTTATTTTTGAAATGAAGAACCATTGACCCTACATGGAATACTTAGCAAAAATATATTGATGGTAGGATGGAATCTTGGTGTGTGCCTAACATAACTACATGCATTTCTATCTGCTAGAACATGTAAGGTTCAATGCTAGGACATAACTTGAGTCTGGAGATGTTGTTTGGCCAGATTTGGGAGAAGAGGAGGAAGTGAACTCCGTGGCCAATTTAATGATGATTACCAGAGAGCATTTTATTGCACAACAACAACAAGAAGATATATTGTCCAATATCCTGCTGAATAACTATGGTACTGAATACTTTCATTGTAAAACAAATCCATGTTCCTTGCAGACTATTCTTCCTCCGTCTACATTAGCTCATTATCCTGCAGCAACTGATTGCTTACACACCTTACTACCCCGTGAGGTAGATATGTCATTTCTGTCTGAAGTATCTATGGTAGACTTAACTTCCCAAATTGAGGTAGTTGCAGGAAAAACCTTGAGCATTAATAAAAACCTCACCAGTGAGCAGCAAAAATCTATGATCAAAATTCTTACCAGTCATAAGTCAGCTTTTGCTTGGGAATATGGTGACATGAAAGGTTTAGACCCAAAACTCTGTACCCATCGCATATACATTAACAGTGAGTTCAGACCTGTTAGGCAGCCTCAAAGAAGAATCAATCCAACTTTGAGAGAAATTGTTAAAGAAGAATTGCAAAAGATGTTAACAGTTGGCTTTATCTACCCAATCTCGGATAGTCAGTGGGTCTCCCCATTGGTTATCGTTCCTAAGAAAGGAGGAAAATGGAGGGTATGTGTAGATTACAGAGAGCTCAACTTGGCAACAAAGAAAGATTACTTTCCTCTTCTGTTCATTGATCAAGTTCTAGATAATTTAGCTGGGAAAAAATATTTCTCATTCTTAGATGGCTTCAGTGGGTACAATCAAATTAAGATTGCTCCTGAGGATCAAGAAAAGACTACTTTTACATGCCCTTGGGGAACCTTTTCCTATTTAGTTTTTCCTTTTGGTCTCTGCAATGCACCTGCAACTTTCTAGAGGGCAGTTATAAGTATTTTCTCAGACATCTCACATGATTGCATGGAAATATATATGGATGATTTTACTACTTATGGTACAACATTTGAGGAAGCTTAATCCAATTTGGAGAAAGTACTACAAAGATGTGAAGATCATAACCTATCCCTGAATAGTCAAAAGTGCTTCATGATGATGCAGGAGGGGATAGTACTTGGTCACCATATTTCTGCTGCAGGAATACAGGTTGATCCTGCTAAGATTGAGGTCATCTGTAATCTACCCTTTCCTACCAAGCAGAAAGAAGTAAGGAGCTTTCTTGGCCATGCTGGATACTACAGAAGATTCATCAAGGACTTTAGCCAAATAGCAGGCCCCTTATACAATCTGCTAAAGAAAGATGCAGATTTTTCTTGGACTGAGGAATGTGAAAAAACATTCCTTGATTTAAAAGTCGCCCTTACATAGGCACCTGTTCTAAAAGGACCTGATTGGTCACTTCCATTTCATATTCATGCTAATGCATCGGATTATGCCATTGGAGCAGTGTTAGGGCAGAAGGATGGATCAACAGAACATGCACTCTACTATATAAGCAAAAATTTGCAGGGGGCTAAATTCAACTACACTGTTATAGAAAAAGAAATGTTGGCAATCATCTATTCCCTCAATAAATTCAGGCATTACATCATTGGTTATCAGATATTTGTCCACACTGATCATGCAGCAATCCGGTATCTCATGAACAAAAGCTCAATATCCGGGAGACTGGCAAGATGGTTATTGCTGATGCAGGAATTTGACATTACAATTGTGGACAAGCCAGGTAAATTCAATGTGGTTGTTGATTTCCTTTCTAGAATTCAAAGACAAGATGACTCTGTACTTATTGAAGACTCCTTTCCTGATGAGCACCTGTTTGCAATCAAAGTTATTCACCCATGGTATGCAGATATAGAAAACTATTTGGCTATAGGAAGAACTCCTCCTCAGTTCTCCCCTAAGGAAAAAAGATTATTAGCAGAGAAAAGCTTTAACTTTTCTTGGATTGCAGATTGTATGTTTTATACAGGACCAGATCAAGTTATGAGGAGATGTGTACAAGAGGAGGGCATTCATGATATACTGCATGCAAGCCATGATGAGCCATGTGGTGGACATTTTTCTGCTAAAAGAACAGCAATGAAAATTTTAAATACTGGCTACTATTGGCCAACTTTGCATAGAGATGCAGCCAAGTATACCAGGAGATGTGACAGATGCCAAAGGATGGGAAGACCAACTCGATCTGATGAGATGCCTCTCTTTCCACAAGTTGTTGTTACACCCTTTGATAAATGGGGACTGGATTTTGTAGGACCAATTGATCCACCTTCCAATGGTAAGTCCTATATCCTTGTATGCACAGATTATGTGACAAAATGGGTTGAGGCTAAACCTATGAAACATGTTAGAGATAATAAAGTAGCTGAATTCCTCTATGAGGAAATATTCACAAGGTTTGGTGTCCCTAGGGAGATAGTGATAGATCAAGGAGCACAATTCACTTCTACACTTATCATAGCCTTAGTAAATGAATACAATATAAGGCATAGGAAATCAACTCCTTATCATCCCCAGGCCAATGGCCAGGTTGAGGTCACTAATAGGGACATAGAGGCCATTTTGACTAAAACTGTAGATTTGCATAGGAAGGACTGGGTTGCAAGGTTACTGGAAGCTATATGGGTCTACCGTACTACATGGAAGACTGCTATAGGATGTACACCTTTTGAAATGGTGTATGGTAAAACAGCTGTGATTCCAATAGAATTCGAAAATAAGACTCTAAGAACAACATTAGAGCTAAACATGGATTTAACAAACGCATAAAAGGACAGAGTCCTGCAGCTTAATGCTCTGGATGAGCTTCACAAGAATTCCCTACAACACACTGAGATGATACAAAATTAGAGAGTGAGGTGGCATGATAAATACATCAAGGAAAAGAAATTCAAAGCAGGACATTGGGCTCTACTTTATGACTCACGATATAAGGACAGTCTAGGAAAACTACAAACCAGATGGTTGGGTCCCTATGAGATAGAGGAGGTATTCACTAATGGTGTTGTTCAATTAAGGACCATTGATGAGGTCCGATTCAAGCTATTAGTCAATGGGCATCCTCAAGCTCTATTTTAAACCCATTGACAAGGAAACATTTCTAAGACAGTTCAAAATTGAGCAGGATGGCAGTGATCCTGCAGCCAAAGAAATTGAGCCTCAACTCAAATTTCTGAGCCATGCATAAATGGGCATACGAAATCATAATAAAGGGGTTATCTAATAAGATCCCCATTCCATTCATTCACTTCATCCATAATCCGTACTCACTCTCTCTCTTCCACATCATCCACTTGTCATTTTCCATATCATCCATGTTCTCTGTGTCCTGTATTGCAATGAAGAAGCAAGCCACATCAGATAATTATGGTGATTCTCTCCAGGTACGCTTCACGTCACTTTAAGATTGCTTCACTTAATTTATTTATTGCATTTAATTTAGTATTAATTAATGTGAATAATTTCCTATATGGTTTCCATTTCCTTTGGCTCATTCACACGATTGAGCACGTTTTTCTATGATATTATTCCACCACGTCTTTATTCTCGCCGCCATAAGCTTGTTCCGTCATTGTCAAAAAAAACACTCATGCAGCCTTTCCTTCCTGCAATAATGAACCTTCATGTATTTTGTTTATCCATTATTACTCTCTCCCTAAATAATTGTATGATCACGTTGTTTTCCCTATTTTTCTGCCACTTTTGAAAAGTGGTTCAAAAGTTTCTGTTGAGGGGAGGGACAGAGTGTTGTAAAAATTGCAGAAGGGTTCATTAATTGGGTTACAAGAAGTTTAGTTGGAAAAGTCAAGTGAGCATTGCTTAACACATTTGGTTACAGTAAGCAATGGGAGGTCAGCCGATTCGGCATGAACCTACAAACCATAGCATCTTGCTGCAGGATGTGCTGCATGTACCATTATTCAGGCAATATGGGTGGCTCGATTACTTCATGAAGCTCGGGACTTTTAATACAGACATTGTAGAGGAATTTACAAGGACATTTCATGATGGGGAGGTAAAAGTTAGAGGCATAACAGTCAATGCATCAATTAATAGAATTGTTGAGGTAACAGGATTACCTCAAGTCGGGGAACCATTTCCCAGGGGAAGAGATGCAAGAAGCACTAGGGCTGAGTTCACTCGGCCGAGTGATCCTCCTCTATGGTTAGATAAGCAAGGTGCGCAAAGAATGAGTCTGCCGTAGGACTGGATGTCACGGGTAGGGTATATCATCAAATACATAACCTGTGAAGGTAGGTTTTTAGTCTTGCATTCTCACCACTTCAAACTTTTGTCTCATTTGCGCCATGGATTGTTGATGAATATTCTCGACTTTCTTTATAAGTTGCTATCCAATAGTGCTGCTGAATTTAAAAAGGGTAGGGTTAACTTTGTATCTCACCACTGCCTTATTAAATTACTTGTTGAAAAATCCATTCAAGACACATCAGGAATGACCTGGGAGGAATTCACGATCCAATTCAACCTTGAAATTCAAAATGTAGGACCTAGGGGTAAACCTCTTACCTTTAAGCATCGAACCTCCCAGTCTGTAGGCCAAACCTCTGCTGCTATGTCCTCTCCTCAAGAGTCATCCGATTCATAGTATGATGTTCCTCTTTCTGAAAGAACTTCTAGGTAGCTGGCACAAGGTCCTATCAAAATTCATGAGCCGTCTCCCAAGGATAGAAAAGGGAAGTCACCTGTTGTAGTAACCCCTGTACCTACAAAAAGAAAGAAGGAGAACTTATCTGTTCTTGTAGCAAAACCTTCCAAAAAGCATAAAATAGTTCCTACTTTCATAAGAAGGAGCTCTAGGCTCCAGAGCCAGGTAGCCCACCAATCATTTGATACTACTCCTACCGCATTGCCTTCAGACCCTTCCAGTCCTGAACTGAGAGATGAAGAACCTATTACTGAGGAGGTTGTGAGAACACCTGAAGGGGCTAGCCTAAATAATTTGGCTGCCATTGCAGAGCAGCTATAGGAAGATATGGAATGTGATGAAAAGGAGGAGGAGCCGGTTGTGTTTCCATCAGAAGTAGAGCAAGATAAGGATAATGTGTTTGAAGAAGTATAGGAGACACCTACGGTGTGCTATAACCATAGACCACCACTCCATGTCACAAACTTTGCCACAGGAATGGCATGTTTTCAAGAACTTCTACAACAACAGACTGCTTTTGCACTTGAAATTGAGAGACTACAAAGAATAATCCAGAACAAGAATCTGGAGATTGCTAACTTGAAAGACACTCTCAACCAGTTGATAGAGCTTGTTCCACAGCTGATGCAATGTCGTGCACCATCACCTATTTATGCAATGTATCTCAAGGAGTTGTATTTGAATTTCCAATTAATCAGAGTCTGGCAAGGTAAGAATCCTTCTTTGGATACCTCTGAGGAATTTTATGAGGCATACATGGATTCACCTTTGCACATCAGGAACCTCTTGTGTGAATTTTATCTACACAATTTGGCTATATCCCATGATAAGGAATGGAATCCCTTATGTTATGTCGGTGATATTCATATCAGCGCTTTAATCTCCTGGATCACCAATGAAATAAGCAAAGGAGAACAATTTGATAGCCATATGCATGATGAAGTAAAAATGCCATTGTCTATAAGAAATGAATCTAGTAATGGAATGGGCATTTACTTTGATTGGAAGAAATTGTGGAGAGATTAAAGAGCCAGACCACTAATTGAGCCTCTAAGACAAGAGGTATTTTCTCAATACTTCCAAATTATAAATAGTGATTTTAATGCTGCAACCTTGCACATTCAGAATAGATGGGAGAATCTTTCATTTCAATTAAAGAAAGAAAAACCAAATACTCCCAATACCTTGTATGCAGCAACTAGAAGGGCAGAAAGGTACATGAGGAATTCCAAAACAAAGAAGGAGAATTGGTTTCCCTTAGTTATGCAGCCACCTATTCTCCTATGGCCATTATTGGCTATTCAGGGGGATAACATCACTTATAACAAAAGTTCTGAAGATAATAGATGGCAAAGGCTGGAGGCAATGCGAGCTCACTTCTAGAGTTTCCAGAATGGTGAATGTGGACAGCAATTGAGTGTAGATCTGAGAGAGTTTTCTAGAAGGAAGAATGCTAGACTTGTTGAAGGGTCCAGCAAGTAGTCGGTTGAGGGGAGTGATGAGCCAAGTTTTTGGCATATTTTGATTATACTTTTATAAATACTTTGCTATTTTTATTATGCTAAAAAAAACATTCAGTTTGTTTATGGGATAGTTATGGACCTTTTTATGAATTAAATATGATGAGTATATTATGATAAGAAGTCCCATGATTATTACCTTTAATGTTTTATTAGTCTAATAAATACCTTATGGTTTTGTGTGATCATAAACCTTCCTGCAACCTCCACTACCAAAACTTACTGCAGCCATATCTGAAACAATGTTTTCCTTAGTTTAATACTTAATTAATGAATGAATAAAGTAATGGATTGTCTTAAAGGATGAACGTGTTGAGCTAACCCTCTTCCTCAGAAAAAGATGGTGAGATATTTTGCAGGTACCACAATTGAAAGGAGGAATTCAATTTCCACTTGAAGAATTGAAGATCAAATCCATAAAGACTGGTTCAATAGAAAAAGATGAGGAGACAGTTTCAACTCATCCGCCATGCAGGGAGAGTGTTCCAAAAATCTAGGCCAGTCGTCTTGGTGATGCATGAATCCAAGATGATGGAGCTTTAAGACTGCTCAACTAATTTGACTTAGTTCTTCGTTGTCATTCACCTCTTTACTTAAGTTAGTTAAATGTAATAAATGCTTCTCGTTTTATAAGGGAAGGTTGGTTAGTAGTTAGGATCATTTTTTCAATAAATAGCTCATTCTCCTTCAGAGAAGGGGCTGGAAAAAATTGCTTTTGTAATACACTTTTAGTTTCAGAAATTCAGCCAAGAGATTGTGTCATGTATTTGTTTGCACAAAAATCAATAAAGCTTATGAAGTTTTTCGCCTAATCTGTTGTCTGCCTTTGGCACTACCTAAGGGGGCCCACTTAGGGAACTGTCCATACTTTCATTTTGCAAGATAGAATAGCTGCATTTTCCTTCATAGAAGTTAATGTGACTGTTCATGCAGCTGGCGAAAACACAAATATGTCAACTGTTCCTGCAACCACTAGAGGTAGAATAGGTTATGTTATGAGTTTTTCATTTCCAAGTAAAGTTAAACAGTAAATTTTTTTCCAGTACTTAAATTCTAGTATAAGGCATTTTAGGAATCATGTATGTCTGGAAAGGTGATTAGTGCATATCTTATGTTGTCCCATTTCAAGTTTACATTCATGGGTTGATAATTAAATGAGGTTCTTTAATAAGTCATGACTGCCAGTTGTGATGTTCAATCCCTGAGTAGAGGAATTCATGATTCCTAGTTATTGAGCTAATTAAAGAACACTACAAGAGGGTTGGAAAGGGTGGGAGAGTGTAGGAGAGAGGGTGGGAGAGATTTGGAGAGTGTGGGAGAGGGTGGGAGAGAGTAGGAGAGGGTGGGAGAGTGTGGAAGATTGTGGGAGAGTGGGACAGAGGGTGGGAGAGAGTGGGAGAGAGTGGGAGATGGTGGAAGTGGGTTGGAGAGGGTGGGAGATAGAGGGAGAGAGGGTGGGAAATGGTTGGAGAGGGTGGGAGAGGGTGGGAGAGAGGGTGGGAGAGCATGAGAGAGTGTCTCTCTCTCACTCACTCGCTCTCTCTATCTCTCTCCCCTCTACCCTTAACTATCTCTCCCTCTGTCTCTCTCCCACTCCCTCACTCTCTCTCTCTCAACCCTCTCCCTCCTACCCCCTCTCACTCTCTTAGGTATTTCTCTCTCTCATTCATTTCCTCTTTCTCTCCCCTCTACCTTTAATCGTAAACCTTAAACTCTTAACCCTTAAACCTTCTACCCTCTACCCTTGGCCCTTCCCCCCTCTATCTCTTGACGCTCTACCCTTAACTGTCTACCCTATAAATCCTTAGAAAAACCAATTTTATTATAATTCCAGTGTGTTATGAATAAGTAGAGCCATGTTTGTTTATCAAGAAATAACGTGCTCATGTTATAACGCCGTCACATTTTTTATTTCACTAAAAACAGTAAAAACACAAAATATACCCATGATGTCAGCCCACATTCTGCATATTTTCTTGGTTTTGCGTGTTCTCTGACAAAAAGTAGATTTTTGGTGATTAAATTAAGTGTGCATGCATAATTTTTAGATTCCACCACCTTTTTCATGATATTTCCATCACCTTTGCATGAAATAGCAAATTTTTCATGTTTGAAGGCATATAAGATGAATTCAATTTTGAATTACGATGATAACTGATATACAATTAAAGTTTGGAGGGGAAAAAGCTTTCGAAAAAGTCAAATTTTTGAGGAGTTTGAGGAAAGAAGAAGAAAAGGCTATATAATTGGGTAAAACTCCTCCATTTGAAACTTTGGTTTTTTAGGTATGTGAAGTCTTTGTACATTTTCTTTCATTTTATTATGGCTTGCTTTTAGTTTTTTTGTTTTGCTTATTGCATGTTGATCAATTTTTTTTTTATCATGTTACAACCTTAGGTTGTCAATGGAAATTTTAAATTACACAATTATATACACTTTCCTATTACATTTTTAAACCACATCTCTTTGAGGAATTTTGTTACATTTAACAATTGACTTTCTTTGTGTATGCTTCCAAAGATTTCATTGAGGTATTTTGTGAAACAGTTATACAAACCAGTTGATTGCATTGTCTATGCTACCAATTTTTCCATACATGTCTCTAAAAAATTGGAATATACTCCTAATGTAGTAGGGGGAGGCTTGAAACATACAAACACACAACTCCAATCTACAAACAAATTTACAATTTACAATTTCATCAAGACGTCTTCCTTCAACAAGTTCACATTGTTTAGGTCGTAGCATATCAAAGTCACTCAATCAGGTATAATTCCCCACACAACCTTCTCACTTCTCAATAGACCCCCAAATCCAAAAAAGTCTTTACTTAGGTCTCAAAACAAAATATTTTCCAGGTTTTAGGACCTTGCATGCTCAAATAGATTTCCAATACAAAAACCCTCAATTTGCTCATAAATATCTAAGGTTTTCTATATTTCACAACTCCAATACCTTCCAAGCCTCACCAATGCATCAAAAAAGTTTGTTAGGGTCTGCAAAAACAAAATAAACCTTCACTAGGCCTTTAGCCTCATTAGATCTTAGAAACACCACTTCAGTTCCTTCTTTTCATGCCAAAAACTCACATTCTCAGCCTAAGATAGCATCACCAACCCTATAGATGCCTTACCACTATTAAAAGAAACATGACACTTGAAAATAACATATTACAGGCCTTTCCTCTAAATCACAAGTCACCACAGTAGGAGGAAAGTCTCCATCTTTAAATTAAAGTAAAACTCATACCTTGCTGGTCTGTATAGGTTGATCATGAAGAATGGAGTTTTTTGTTCACCAAAATAACCAAAGGAGTCTCAAAATAGATTGAAATCCAAGTTAATACCTATCACCGCAATGATTTATAAATTTCTAATCATGGGAGGCCTATATTGGGCCGTACATAGGAAAAAGAAACTGAAAACACAGAAAAAATACTTGAAACTCCATAGTTTAGGCATTGAGTAGAGCACCAAATCCTCAAAAGAAATTCATTGAACACTTTATTTGGGATTGTATGATTTTTTTATACATTTTCAAATCAGGAGTCCCAACATCCTTCAATGCCCATAACCACCCTTGAACTACCAAACCTTCATTAAGCCTAAAAGTACTAGTATTAGCAATAGTTTGCTTAATAAGCTTCATTATGAAAATTTGTTGTTCTACAATCCTAGGACCATTCATACACCTTTATTTTACCCATTATAGAGCCTTTCAACATATCTAACAATCACCAATGCTTGTTTTGTACCAAACTGCACAAATTATCAAGTTTCTGCGCTTTTAAGGGCCCAAATTAGCCCACTTTTACAAAGGGGCCACCTACAAAACTTTTCCAAATCTCATAAAACCTTGGGGCAGCATTTTATATCTATCAAAACTTCAAATTATAGCATTATATTGCAAAGATTCAATCATTTACCACCCAAACCATAAAACCCTCTCCCTAGGCTTAGAAATTGTATGTTTTATTGAAAGTAGCACTTTCCAAACACTCCAAAACTTGAAAAATATTGAAACAAGCCTAATATACCCTGATCATGCTCAATCTAACATAAAATAACATTTCCCAACTCATAAACTCAATTTCAGTCACCAAAAGCTCAATTTTGTTAAGGAAAATTCAACATTTCCTCATTTGGTTTGACGCCCAATCCAAGATCATCCTCCATTCAAGTTTATCATGGCCTTTTATAATGTTTCCCTCTTAAAAAAAACCACTTCAACTTCGAAAACTAACATTTGAAAGGGGTGACCATTGGTCTCCCTCTTTAATAGACTTTTACAACCCTTCACTATTAGTTAATTTGATTTGACTTAGCACTTTTTGCACAGGTAAAATTATTCATCATGTCGAAGAAACAAAATATTAAAAGGAAAAAACTAACAAATGATCAACTCCGAGCCTTTAGAGATAGAGAGAAAAAATAGATGAGGGAATATCGTGAAAAGCAAAAATTGGGAACAATTGATGAAAACAAGCCAGTTGAAGAGGAACCTCAACAATCAAAAAGAGAAAAGAAATTGGAAGCACAAAGGGAACAAATGAGAAAGATTTGTGCTAGGGGAGATGTAGATACCGTAATTGGAGACACACACTCTACCGCAAGTGAATACGAAGGCACACCATTAAGCACAAGTGAATATGGAGGGACACCATCTACCACAAGTGAGTATGGTTGGACACCATCCACCACATTTGAAGTTGAGAGTACATCATCACTCAGATTTGATGAACAAGGTATGCCATCATCCCCATGTGAACCTCAAGGTATGTATTCTCTTCCACCCTCAGTTGAAGGCACACAATCTAGCCCACCTCAATTAAATATTGATGAAATTGCTAATGTTGAGATGTATGTACCTAACAAAACACCACCTAGAATATTGTGTAGAAAGCCAAAGTTTTTTATTAATATTGATGAGGATATTTTGTAGCACATGGAAGGTAAGATTCCATAACGCACTTGTAGAAGATATACTAATAAGATTTGGAAAATGTTCTTTGAAAGGCTAAATGAGACCAGAAGATGTCAACTATTTGTTCAAATGACAACGGGTTTTAAAGTACAAAAACATCATGAAGACTCTTTGGTTGAGAACATTGAATGCATCAAGTGAAAACACTATTGTGAAGAATCTAATTGATGCTTATGAGAGTGTGGGTAAGACCTCAAGCTCAAAGGATAGTAATGTCACCTGATGTGTCATTACATCAACTTTGTTAAGCTATCAAACAAAGAGATCTCATCTCATTAAAAAGACAAGTGAACAAATGGGAATTATTAGAAAAACTTTATCAAAAGCCATTCAAAGGTGACAAAGAATTGAGGGAACCGATTCAAATGAATTATGGGAATTCTCAGGAAGACTACCACATAAAGATAAAAAAATTGTTGAAACATTGAGAACACTAATTGAAGATTATTGGAAGAATAACACAAGGCCATTTCCAAATCAAAGGGATCTTGTAAGAAGGGGAATCAATAGTCAGAACCGTGAGCCACATCCAAAGCATTTTTTGGATACGACTCAAACCCAATTTTTTCATAAATTTCAAAATGCTTATCCTCAAATTAATATTTCTCAAAGATTTTTTGAAATGCTTAAACCTTTTTATGTCAAGATAAATCACACACGCACTACTTGTTGTTGTAGACTACATATTGAAATTGCTAACCATTATGACGTTTATCGTTCTATATGTTTAGATTTGCATACTAACGATGTTCTGTAGGATTGTGGCATAGAAGCCCCAATAAAATCTTCAAGAGAGTTCTTACCAAAAAATTTGTGTCAAATGGAGGATGGCCAAATATTCTACAAGACAACATGCTTGGATGGTTCATGCGAGCGTTGTGGTGGCTTGCAACGAATTCCAATATGTCAACATATGGAAAGCACATATGAGGTGGGAAATAAACTAGTAGATTTCAGGAAGTATAAAACATTTGCATATGCTACAAAAGATGGGTCTCAAGCAAAAAGGTGTGATTTGGTTATTGAGAAGATTCTAGTGTATCAGTTTATGTCCTTGTTTCATGAAAATATAGTGTATGAGTATGCAAGGCATACCATAGAGCCCGATGGTTGGACACGCAATTCAAGCTATGCAAGGACACCTTTCTAGTTGGTAGCATAGTATCAGATGGTTGACTTTGTAGAGAACTACACTCTACAACCACAATGTGAGGTGCAGTCATAGTATTACAACTCCACATAGGTTTCGATATTTGTGCACATAACATTCATTCATGTAGCTAATAGTACAAAGGACCAAAGGAAGGTATTAAGGGAGTATCACTTTTATATTAGTGATGATCGTACACATTCTCTAGAGTTCATGCAAGGTTGCTTCCATAAGTTCTATAATGATTTGGCTCAAAGGGGCATAGCATACGGTTGGAATATAATATGGTCAGATAATTGTGCATCACAGTTCAAGAATGCATGCATGTTGTACTAGTTGTGCAAGATGCATCTCACTATAGGTATTCAACATATGTGGAACTTTTGTGAGGTCGAGCATTGAAAGGGGAAGCATGATGGTGTAGGAGCATTCATGAAAAGAGCATTAGCATGAGAAGAGTTAAAGTATAAAGACAATGCAAAGTTGATAGATGCAAGTTCAATCGTCAAGTGGTGTAATGCTTCGATGGGTCCAAGTAATGAAGGTATGTCTTCAATTCGTATATTTTTTTGGTTGATGGATGATACTAACATTGCACCATATGAGGATTTTTATACACTAATAGGATCAAGCGAGCTACACTCTTTCTATAGCCCAAATGCAAGTTCATGGAGTATCGATACACATAAGATGGCATGATTTTGTTCTTCATGTACAATGCAAGCCTATAATGATTATGAGTTAGGGGAGTGGGTTGACAAATGGTTGAAAAGTTATCTTAGGCCACTTCACACATCACCCTCTGATGACATTGGAACTAACATAGATGGAATTTCATTGTTTGACTTTGACCACGTATCAAATCTAGTTCAACCAGGTAATATATCTACTTGCCTTAGTTTTTGAAATTCCATATTGTTATCTTAATTTGTACTGTATTCGTAATGTTGAGTAATTTCAAGTGATTTTTTGCACATATCAATGTAGGGCATGTTTATGCATTTATTGCAGATGAAGAAAACGAAGAGGGAACATACTATTATTTATGTCATTTTGTTGAGGCCAAAAAGAAATTGGAAGCCCCAGTTATAGATGGAGAAAACATCGAATACCCTACAGGCTCAGTTGTTGTTACTGGAACGTGGCTTAGAAGGTACCCACATAAGAGTGTTAAACATTGGTTGTTTGAGGACTTTGAAATGCATCGCAATATTCTTCATTACTCGAACCTTGTTGTGGTATCCAATGTTCATTTGAGCAAATATGGGGGTAGACCTTTGAACAAGACCTTGTGGAAGGCCCGTGAGTATGACCATGAGGCAATACTCAACACAATAAAGAGTATAGCAGATCCAAATGATTCATTGGATTAATTTGTAAGTATATGCACAATGGTTCTTATTAATTTATACTTGTATCCATGTTAATTTGTTTGATGCCAATGATATCATGTCTTATTTTACTTTACGTATCTGTAAGTAACCTGGTAAACATTGAATGGTGTCCCCTTGCAGAAAATGCAGATTTATGGCCATCCAAGAGAATCTCAGGCATAAAAGCAATGCAACATCCCTATTTTGATGATCTTGAAAAATCTCAATTATGATTTTCATACATTAAAAAAGTGTGAGAAAAGCTTGGTTAGGGAATTTCAAGTTATTCATTTGAAGTTAACCTTATCATGAGCACCTATGATGTAGAAATTATAGGAGCATCTCGAATTTCAAGATATTCTAGATTCATGAGAGGTGTTGTGTGCAATAGGTATCTTGGAACTCACAGTGAAGATGTATGAGTAGGAGTGACTAAGTTGAGAGATAGCCATGCCTATTTGTAATTTCCTTCCATCTATTTTCATTTCATTTCCATTTTGGACATGAGTTGTTTATTTTTATTCTTTTACCTTTCCTATCTGTAACTAAACTAGTAAAAAATGATTGGTCTCTCCTTGCAAAAAATGCTGATTTTGGAGCCATCGAAGAGAATCTCAGCCAAAAAAGCAATGCAACATCCTTATTTTGATGGTCTTGACAAATCTCAATTTTTATTTCATACCATTATAAAAGAGCATGTGAAGCTTTGTGAGGGAATCTCAAGTTTCTCATTTGAAGTTAACCTCTAAATGAGAACCTATGATGTAGACATTATAAGAGAATCTCAAATGTATGAGTGACATTGTAAAATATCTGTGAGAAAAGAGTACCTAAGGCATTGTAATGAGATTTACTTGTAATGACACTTACTAAAATAATGAAATTTGTTGTAGGGGCACCAAGGTTATTTAGCAAATTTGGTTCACGAAAATCTTTTAAGTTAGTTTTATGTTTTGAGTTTTGTCAATTGAATAAGGTCATAACATATCCACAATTGATTTATAATGTAATAAGTCATGTTAGTTACAAAAATAACAGTTAGGCATGATTGGAAAGATGCAGAATCATTTGTAAAGGCTATTTAAAGCCTCTTGAAGGCTATTTAAGTCAATATTTGAATTTGTAGCCTTTTGAAGGAAAATATTTGAATATGGTTGTAAATGTACTATTAGTGAGATTGATATTGTTAACCTTTAGAGAGTAGCAGTATTTATATTGATGAAATTTCCTTTAGATGCAAGGATTCAAAGCACATCAACCATGTGGTACAAATGATTAAATCCCAGAGATGATTTGTAGCAATGAAAGAGTCTGAAAAGGAAAAGAGAGCTAAACTAGTGACTCAGGAGAAACTTTAGTGATGCAGAGTCAAGGTGGAGAAGACTCAAGCAAATCAAATTTTAGTAAATCAATAACCTTTGTTATTTCATTTGGCCATCTTGGAACAACTACCAACAAAAAGGCTTCCAAACTCAACAATTTGGCTTAAATTTTAGACAATGCCTCTCAAGGACCATATCATCATCAATATAGCATCTACTCAAACCCCCAACACCATTCTCAAGCTAGGCATACAAGGTTTTTTTGCAATTTCTTGGAGATCCTTCAAACTACCCTGCAAAAGGGCTACAAAATTAGCCTTATTTTACAAACAAACTTCTCTTTAAACTTCTTATAACCCCACAAGCTCTTGGAAAGTCAACAAATAAGTCACAAAACTCCCAATTCCATAGGTTTTAGAAAAGCACTCAACCCCTAAGCCATAATTTCTTAAGACCCTCAATTTCCTAACAAATACCTAGGGTTTTTAGCATCTCACAACTCCAAGGCCTTCCAAACCTTACCAAAGCATAATTTTTTTTTTTAGGGTCTTCACACACATAATAAACCTTCACCTATCCTTTAGACTTAGTAGATATCAAAAACATCACTTTGGTTCCTCCATTTCAAGCCAAAATCTCACATTTTCAGCCTAAAACAACATCACCGGCCCTATAAATGCCTTACCATTATTAAAAGAGTTAAGGAAACTTGAAAAAAACACATTGTAATCCTTTTCTCTAAGTCACAATTCACCACAGTTGGAGGAAGGGCTCCATCACAAAAAAAAAAAGTAAACTTAGACCCTGCTGGTCTATACAGGCTAAATAAAGAAACATGAATTTTCCTTTCACTAAAACAACTAAAGGTGTATCAAAAAAAATTTAAATATAGGATAATACCTTCCACCATAGTGTTTCATGAATTTATATTCATATGAGGCATGTATTGGGCCGTACACGGAGAAAATAAATTGAAAAACTCAGAAAAATGTTCAAATTCCACAATTTTAGGCATTGTGAAGAGCACCAATCTTCAAAAAAACTATTGATTGAACCCCCATTTAGGCTTGAATGATGTTTTTAATAAATTTAAAATGAGAATAATCTCCCTTCAATTCCCATAACTACCTTTGAACCACCAAACCCTTATTAAGCCTACAAATACTAGTATTTAACAATGGTTTTTCTTAATAAGCTTTATCATGCAAATTTATTATTCTAAAGGCCTAGGACCACTTAGACACCCTTATAACATGAATTTTAGACTCTTTCTCTGCACTCCCACCTACTTTTTACATAATTTTACTTTATGGAAATATCAACAATTATTTAATTCAAGAGTGCTTTTGCACATTTGTCCACCCTAACCTACTAATTCCCAAAGTACATAAAAGATTGGTCCATTAGACCTTATTCAAGACAAAAAGACCTCAACATACTAAAATTTACCAAATTTCATCCCAATTTACCATCAAACAATCACAAATTGAGGGTGAGGTGTGGGTGCTCCTACACCATTCAACTTTTGAGAACAAAGTCAACTAGGTTGGCAGATGTTTGGATCGGGCTAGCATTTGGTGGAAGAGGAAGAAAGATGACTAGAACTCTAGAGGCCCACCATACTAGATTTTGGTATTGAACCATGAGAGTAGAAGAGAGAATTGATATCATGTATCAAAACATTAAGCATGCATTCTTCCAACCAACAGAGAAGGAGATGATTACTTTGCTTCATTTTCATTGGCATAAGCATATCAAGGTGTGGGAACCAAGAAGACCAAGGATGTCCAGTTTTATGTGGAGGTAATGGATGTGGTCCAAAATTTAGGAGGGGAAAGAAGGTCAATGTATGATCTTTATGAAATTGAGGAAGAACAATAAGAGAAGGATAGGAAAAATAAAATCAATACAGAGTTTCAAGGATTTGTCAAGTGAGTAAGAGAGCTATGGGAGCAGCCTCATCTAAAAGATGTTGAACTAGAGTTTGATATGTACCATTTAGAGAGATTTTTTCTCATGGAGTTCCTTTCAAAGCCTCTACTTTTATTATGCTTATGGTAAAATATTTGGTAGAGTTGGTGGAATTACCTTTCTTAGTAATCACTATTAGTGAGATTGAGATTGTTAACCTTGAGAGAGTAGGACTTGGGAAAAAGGAATTTGATATTGCTATTGCTTTCAAAGAATTCAAGTGGGATGTACTTTGAATTGATGTTATTCCTCAATATTCACTTGATGGAATCAAGGAATGGCTGAACTCCATGGTTATAAAGTATTATGAAAGTGGAATGAACTTGTACTAGCAGCCAATTTTGAAGACTATTACTGATCATCCAAATAAATTTATTGAATATGTTGGTTAGGAATTTTTGAATATGGAAGCTAGTGATTTTGATTCTGATAATTTGGAAGAGTCAGATCAAGGATATGAACCCTCTAATGTAGAAGAGGAACTAGAATCACTCTTCATGTTGTAGGTACCAACTTTAATACAACTACAATGACAACATTAAAACTCCCTAGCAATATTTATGTAAAGGAAATTTCCTTTAGATGCAAGGATTCAAAGCACATCAACCATCTGGTACAAATGATTAAATCCAAAAGATGATTTGTAGCAATGAAAGAGTTTGAAAAGGTAGAGAGAGCTACATTGGTGACTCAAGAGAAACTTCAGCTTTCAAAAATCAAAGCCAATTAGGCTGGCAGATGTGTGGATTAGGCCAACATTTGGTGGAAGAGGAAGAAAGATGATTGGAACTCTGGAGGCCCACCATACCGGATTTCAATATTCAACAATGAGAGTAGAAGAGAGAGTTGATATCATGTATCAAAACATTAAGCATGCATTCTTCCAGCTAGTGGAGAAGGAGGTGATTACTTTTCTTCATTTTCATTTACATAACCATATCAAGGTGTGGGAACCAAGAAGACCAAGGATGTTGAGTTTTATGTGGAGGTAATGGATGTGTTCCAAACTTTAGGAGGGGAAAGAAGGTCAATGTATGATTGTTAACCTTGAGAGAGCATGACTTGGGAAAAAGGAATTTGATATGGCTATTATTTTGAAAGACTTAAAGCAGGATGTACTCTACATTGACGCCATTCCTCAATCTTCACTTGATGGCATGAAGAAGTGGTTGAACTCCATGGATATAAAGTATTATGAATGTAGAATGAACTTGAACTGGTGTCCAATTTATTGAAGATGGTGGTTGGGAATTTTTTAATATGGAAGCTAGTGATTCTGTTCTGATAATTTAGAAGAGTCAGAACAAGGATATATGAGTTCCCTTTAATGTAGAAGATGAATTAGAATCAGATTTCATGTAGCCACCATCAAGAGTGTTACAAGCCAACAAGATGGAGGGAATTCTTATATAAGGATAATTTTCAATGTAGCAGGTACCAGCTTTAATACCAACTACAATGGCAACATTAAAATTCCCTAGTAGTATTTATGTTGACAAAATTTCCTTTGGATGCAAGGATTCAAAGCACATCAACCAAATGTGGTACAAATTATTAAATCCCAAAGATAATTTTTAGCAATGAAAGATTCTGAAAAGGAAGACAGAGCAACACTGGTGTCTCGGGAGAAACTTCAGCATTCAAAAACAAAGTCAATTAGGTTGGTAGACATGTGGATCAGGCCAACTTTTAGTGGAAGAGGAAGAAAGATGACTAGAACTCTGGAGGCCCACCATACTATATCTCGATATTCAACCATGAGAGTAGATGAGAGAGTTGACATCATGTATCAAAAAATTAAGCATGCATTCTTCCAGCTAGCAAAGAATGAGATGATTACTTTGCTTCATTTTCATTTGCATAACCATATCAAGGCATAGGAACCAAGAATACCAAGGATTTTGAGTTTTATGTGGAGGTAATGGATGTATTCCAAACTTTAGGAGGGACAAGAAGGTCAATATATGAATTGTGCAAGAGCACCATTCAGTAGGTTTTGTTCATCAAGGCAAATAAGGAGTAGAATATAGTATTTTGAGTTTTGTACTAAATAAGGTCAATGAGACCATTATATTATGTATTTAGTCATATTTGAGTTGTATTAAGTGTTTAGGAGGTTTTGTTTTTCAAAAAGTGCAAAATGTTTAAAAATTGTAAAAATGTGCAAAATTTGCAAACTCAAACATTGTAAAATTGCAAAATTTGCATTTTGGAGGGAATTTGAAGAGTCAAACTAGTTCAAAGGTAAGTTAGGAAGGTGAATCAATTTTTAATTGGTGGGAAAGAGTTTTAAAACATGGAGAACTTGAATTGAAGGTTGGATTTTGTGATTTGAAGAAGCAAAAGCAATAAAAACTCAAAATTTTCCAGAATTTTCTATATTTTCAGCTGTAGCAGCAAATTGTACGGCTTGTATTTCAATTAGTTGATTTGGATTTTTTTATATTTTCATAGTATATGGATTTACCTTTCTCTTGAATCCATTTAGAAGGTTTTCCATAACGTTTTGTGCATTTTATCATCAATTTACTAAAACCGGCTCGAACTTGTACATTTGAAGGTTTTGAGTCAATAAAAATGGCTTTTTGACCCATTCCTCTTTCTATAGCCTTTGTAACTTTATGAATGGGTCTTCACTAACATTATTAGGGTGTGGGAATGATTTTTTAGTATTGGGGAGGTTTGAAAGTGAGATGGGTGTGAAACCCATGTGTGTGAAAGTGAGTTTTCTTTAAGAAAAATGGCGGTTTTGAAGAGTCAAATTATGTTTTTGTGTAGGGAAGTGTTATTTTATGATTTTTTGAGCTTTTGTAGGGTATCAAATTTTTTTTTGAGTAATTTTTAGGTTGTAGTTAGCTTTGGAAGTATCATTTTCAATAAATCCCTAGAGTTTAGGCTACAATAGAGGGTTTTGTGGTTTACCCATTGTACATTGGTATAATTGAGATCTGATTGTGGATTTTGAATTTTTGACACCTTATAATTGCTTCTACAAGAGTTGGTAAGGTTTGGATAATTTTATAGTATAGACCCTTTGTTCAACTAGATCGATCCCTCAAGGGTCCAAAGGGCAAAATGGTTGCAAACTTCAGCATGAGCTTACTTAGACACCATGATGCTTAGAAACTTCTCGTCTAATCTTATGGGATCACGTTGGGCCCCTCTACAATAACCTCTCTTAGTTTTTGATATCTCAGAGTGGTTTTCTTGTGGTGTCCAATTTCCAGTTGATGGAAAAAGTGTCAAATGGAAGCAGTGGAAAGTTGCAAGGTGGTGCAACTTTTGTTCTACAACTCGTGTGACCAAATGGACTATTCCAACACGTCCAAATAGGAATTTTTACACTAGGAATGGTTCTCTTTCGTACCCAAACATGTTGAATCACTCCAAGCTACATTCAACCGGATCAATCCCTTAAGGGTCCAAAGGGAAAAATGGCTGAAAACTTCAGCATGAGGTTACTCGAACACTGTGATGCTTAGAAACTTCTCATTTGATCCTATGGGATTTTGTTGGGCCCCTCTACAATAACCTCTCTTGGTTTTTGTTATCTCGAAGTGGTTTTTCTATGGTGTCCAGTTTTCAGTTGATGGAAAAAGTGTCAAATGGAAGCAGTGGAAAGTTACAAAGTGGTGCAACTTTCATTTTGCAATTCGTGTGACCAAATGGAATATTACAACGCGTCTAAATAGGCATTTTTATGCTAGACATGGTCCTCTTTTGGACCCAAACACGCGGAATCACTCCGAGCTACGTTCAACCGGATCGATCCCTTAAGGGTCCAAAGGGAAAAATGGCTCCAAACTTTAGCATGAGGTTACTCGTACACCATGATGCTTAGAAACTTCTCTTCTAATAATATGGGATCACATTGCGCCCCTCTACAATAACGTCTCTTGGTTTTTGTTATCTCGGATTATTTTTCCCATGGTGTCCAGTTTTCAGTTGATGAAAAAAGTGTCAAATGGAAGCAATGGAAAGTTGCAAAGTGGAGCAACTTTCGTTCTACAACTTGTGTGACCAAACAGACTATTCCAATGTGTTTGAATAAGAATTTTTACACTAGGCATGGTCCTCTTTCGCACCCAAACATACGGAATCACTCTGAGCTACATTCAACTGGATCGATCCTTTAAGGGTCCAAAGGGGAAAATGGCTAAAAACTTTAGCATGAGGTTACTCAGACACCGTGATGCTTAGAAACGGCCCTCTACAATAACCTCTCTTAGTTTTCGTTATCTCGGAGTGGTTTTCCCATGGTGTCTAGATTTCAGTTGATGGAAAAAGTGCCAAATGGAAGCAGTGGAAAGTTGCAAATTAGTGCAACTTTCATTCTACAACTTGTGTGACCAAATGGACTATTCCAACGTGTCCAAATAGGCATGTTCATGCTAGGAATGGTCCTCTCTCTCACCCAAACATGTGGAATTGCTCTGAGCTACGTTCAACTGGATCGATCGCTTAAGGGTTTGAGTGTAGTATGTGGAAATAGGCCATTCCACCTATTGTTCAAGCTGTGTCTCGATGATATGGGCCAATGTAAGTAGGATAGGGAGTAGGAATAAGAAAATAACATTATTAAGGGTATTGGAAGAGATTACTAACACTGCCCCTATTGAAAATTCAGAATTGAGGCCCCTTAAAAGAAAGGCTAGAAGAGGTGAAAAGAAGAAATTTCTTGAAAATAAGTTAGAATAGGTTGGAAATAGGGTGAGATTGTGGAGTTTGATGTGTTCAAAAGGTCTGCAAGGATAGGGGAGGTCAAAAGTATGTTATGGCATGACATGCTCTAGTTGGGAAAACAGAGGTTTTGAATAAAAACGAGAGGTTTGAGGGAGTAAACGTGGGTAAAGTCAAGGGGCAACATAATTTGGTGGTCAATTAAGTTTGTGTAGGAAAAGTGAAGAGTGTTCGAATAGGTTTTGAGGTTTAGGTTTGGGGGTTCAGTTTGTCGGTTTGGCCAAAGTTTTTTGGAGAGGGGTTCAGTTCGTTTTGGGTTCATTGGTACAAAAAACATGTAAAAATATATATATATATATATCTACGCAACCTAGAAGCATGAATTAGGATTATAATATCACATATCATCATATAAAAAACAAAACCACCATAAACTTGAATGTCATTTAAAACAACAAAATTGCCAAAAAAAAATGTTTATAACCTGCAAAAAAATGTGAATAAAATCACACTAATTTTCGTGTGAAAAAAAACCATGAGACCATAGCTTGTTGCTTACTATTATGCTTTGATAGATTTTTTCCAAGCATCCATAGCTTGTTCAAAAGTACTTTTTTTAGGCTTTTAGTCATAGTAGCAAAACACTAAATTGTTTGATAAAATTCTTTGGTAGACTTGTATGAAAAATGTGGTAGCATAGACAAGGAAGTGAACTGTTTGAAAAAATTTCTCAAAGAAATGTGGTTTCATAGTGATGAAATGGCATGACGAATGTTGTGACAAGAAAATTGCTATGGATTGTCATGGCATTCCACCACCATTGAGACCACATTTCTTTGAGGCTTTTTTTCAAACAGTTCACTGCCTTTTCTATGCTATTGCTTATTATTATGCTTTGATAGATTTTTCCCAAGCATCCATAGCTTGTTTGGAAGCACCTATTTTAGGCTTTTAGCCATAGCAGCAAGGAGGTGAACTGTTTGATAAAATGCTTCAAGAAACATGTATGAAAAATGTGGTAGCATAGATAAGGCGGAACTCTTGAAAAATGCCTCAAAGAAATGTGGTCTCATGGTGATGGAATGCCATGACATAGAAATTGCTTTTCATGGAATTCCATCACCATGAGACCACATTTCTTTGAGGAATTTTTTAAATAGTTCATTGCCTTGTCTATGTTTATTGCTTACTATTATGCTATGATATATTTTTTCCAAGCATCTATAGCTTGTTTCGAAAGCACTGCTTTTAGGATTTTAGCCATAGCAGCAAGGAAATGAACTATTTGATAAAATGCTTTGAATAGACATGTATGAAAATGTGTTAGCATAGACAAGGTAGTGAACTCTTTGAAAAATGCCTCAAAGAAATGAGGTCTCATGGTGATGGAATTCCATGACAATCAAAATGCTTTTGATTGTCATGGAATTCCATCACCATGAGATTCATCTTTGAGGTATTTTTCAAAGAGTTCATTGCCTTGTCTATGATATTGCTTACTATTATGCTTTTGATAGATTTTTTCCAAGCATCCATAGCTTGTTCAAAGCACTTGTTTTAGGCTTTCAGCCATAGCAACAAGCCAATGAACTATTTGACAAAATTCTTTGGTAGACATGTATCAAAATGTGGTAGTATAGACAAGGTAGTGAACTGCTTGAAAAAATACCTCAAAGAAATGTGGTCTCAGAATGCCATGACAAGCAAATGCAATTGGCTGCTCCTAGTTATTAGTTATGCAATGTGAAGTAATTGCATAACTGCTTAGGTTGACTTTGTAAATACTATATTGTAATTGAAATTTTTTCATCTATCAACATCTAGTTATTAGTTATGCAATGTGAAGCAATGCTTTGAGTTTGAAAGATGTGCAATGCAATGTAATCAACGATATGAATATAAACTACAAAAATCTATTTTTTACAATTTATTAGTTAAACTCTTTATTTTATTTGCTCTATATCTCTATTCTATGGAAATGAATTAAAAATTTAAAACAAGTTTTATCTCTTTGTTCTACTTTTTACCTTTTTTTTAAATTTGATTTTTTCCCATTTTTTCTAGACTTTTTCCCGATTTTTTCAAAAAATCTTATACTTTTGGTTTGCCGATTTTTTCCCCAAAATATTTTTGCTACTATGGTATAAACACATATGTTTTTTTAATATCAAGGATACTTTTTGAAACTTCTATGCATTGCTAATATAAAAGGAGAAGTCTTTTGCCTAATTTGTATGCAGCCATGCTTTTCACATTGTCAAAAAGAGCAAAACTTCTTGAATGATGCAAAGGAATGGCCAAGTAGTTCTAACTCTTCGCATGAGAGAAGAGAGATGTTGGAGAGTACATCAAGTCAGCGAGAAAAAAAGTGTAATGTGTTTTAGTTTGTAGTATTCCTCTGTTTCTCTATAGATGTGTCATAAATTCTCAGTTCAAATATGGACACCAAATATCGATAAAAAATATTTGTATTAACCAAATAGCCATGTACACATACATCAATATATGTTGATATAAGTATAAAATATAGCTACAAAATAGCCATATAGGCTTACAATAATTCCATATAGGTATACAATTTCAAATATATCCAATACAAAATATGTACAAAATTGCCATGTCTAGGCATACAACAAAGGGCTCTGGAATCAAAATTCATTTCTCTCCATGCTCTGGAAATAAATTATTTCCCTTTGTTTGGAAATTTGATGGCGATAAGTTTGTCACTCATTTCTACTATCATCAAGGAGTGCTCCTATTTCTCCTCCTAGAGTTTAGCTCCTAGTGAAGTTTTAACTATTACAATAAGAAGTAAAGACATTAATATATAGAAATTGCATTATAGAAAATGATATATTTAACAAAATAATCACTTACGACCATCTCACGATCACTCTCCATGATGGAAATATTTGCATGTCGATGTTGAGGAGTGCTCAAGCCCTATATAAACCATCCAAATATGAATTAAACTACGAATCAATAATGGTTTTATTTTTCACTAGAACTAACATCTATAATAATGAATGTAAATTGAAATTTAGTAATTTGCCTCATACCTCCCCTATCAGAGCCATCGAGGATTGCATAGCGGATGAAACACCAATATCCATTTCCCTCGCAACATTTGGAGGTGTTTCCACAACCAACATTTGAAAATAAAACAACAAATTATTCAATCACAAAAAAGTTACAATAGGGATCCACGTCACATGACTTATAATGTATGAGATCTAATGAACAAAATTTTGAGTACAAGTATTAAACTATATATTTCTGATTATCATGCTTACTATTTTCCCTATCCATATATTTATGATTATCATGAACTTACTATTTTTCCTAGCTAAAGAAAATTGAGTGGAAGGGTGCCTTAGTGAATGATGAAAGAGTGGATTGTTTAGTGACTCTAATTAGGTTTCTTATGCATGGATCAGTCATTTTTGTTGATAAATAAGATGTTTGAAGCTTGAGGATGATAAGAAGTATTGAAATGAGTTGGCTTGTTGTTTCCTTGTGGTTTAAAAATGAAACAATGTGATTTTTGATGAAAAAGAAAGAAATTTTAGTTGCTTATTCAATTTTATCTTCTCCTAATTTAATTGGGTCAGATGTTGGTGCAGAAGCACCTAGGTCATCAAATACTTTTCAATTTTGCAAATGGGATGAGTGTTAAAATTTGTATCGAGTCAATCACAAAAGGTCATGGAAAAATGATGTAAAGTGCATGTTCAAGGTCATATGAGGTCTTATTTGAATGTATTTAAGGTTATGGGTAAGTTCTAGGTGGTCAAAGTGGGAAAATGCAAACAATGCAATAATGTAATATTGTTAAAAAGTTGTTAAATTGACAAAAATAAGGAAACCAGGCATATCAAGGGTTAAAAGGGGTAGTTTCAATTGGTGGAAAGATAGTTATGGAAAAGGAAATATCTTTAAAAGGAATGTAAAGGTGAGAAAAAGCAGAAGTTTGTGTTCTTGTAATTAGATTTTGAAATAAAAATTCCATGTTTCTGAGTTTGCAACATTACTCCATTATTTTGTTTTCTTGTGTTGGTAATTTAGGAACACCCGAATTTAAATCACAGTGTGAATACATGTAAAGAGGAGTTAGTTTCCAATTTCAAGAGTTGGAAGGTTAGTTTTAGGGAACAAAAGAATAAATGGCAGTTTTTAGTGCCCGACAGAGTCCTTTTAGAAGCAAGTTTGAGAGTCCAATAGGGTTTTTCTTCACTAATCCACCAATGTAGGTCAAGTAAATTGGTGGATTAGGTTAATGTTAGGATTTTTTGCATGTTTTTATGATTGTAAGTGTAGGGAAAATCAAGAATACCATGGTGGAGTTGTTGCTACACTAGAAAAAAAGGATTTTCCTACACAAAGTGATGCTACAGTCATGGGTCATGAATAAATAAAGATTGCAGACACTTAGAAATGATGTAGAAGGTATTGTAAGACATAAAAATCATGTCCCAGGTGGTGGCCAGAGAAATAGAGGTTTGCAAGAGTATTTTTCACAAAACCCTCCTTGATTTGTGCTTTTACACCCTATAAATGAGGGTTTGTTGGATCAGAACATTTTCATGGTTTTCAATCCCTATAAATGGTGAAATATTGAGTTATAAGACATTCTTGAAGACTTTTTTGAGGTTTTGAGTGATTTGGAATGGTTTTGAAGGGGTCTCCTTTTTAAAACAAGCCTAATCTACTAGCCTTTCTTCAAAGGATAGTCTGAAATCTGATGATTTTCTTTATGTCAAACATCTAAGAAATTTGATATGTTGTGATGTGTTGGATAGTGTTTCTAAATGTGCATTGAGCTTTTTAATTAGCTTTGTATAGGAATGTAACTACCCAATTCAATGGTTGATAGACCTACTAGAGGAATATGATATTATCTGATCAAAACAAAGATGTTTGTTTAAACAGTGGAAAGGATGATATTGAGTGCTTGGTTACTATCAAACTAATGATATGATTGATGTTACTGAATTTGGTTAAGGTGTATAAGATAGGTTTGGTGACTTTGATGGTTGGATGGGTGAGTATTATGAAGCCTTTTGAGCAAATTGGTGATTAACCACAAGCTGATAATCAAGATTCTGTTGTAACAGGATTTTGTAACCTATAAATAGACTACTACAGTCAAAATATGGTGAGTACACTTCTTGATAATGGACTGATAACAGTGAGGTATGGTTTAGTTGATTTGTTTCCTTGGTGAATAAATGAAAGGATAAATTGTTCAAGTGTCAATAATAAGGTTTATGTTGTTTTTATGGTGGCTGAGAATGATGTGAATCTAATTGATTAAGTCAAATTTTTCTTTAATATGGTTTTTTCTTTGAATGAGTCAATTGGAATGCTGATTAGTGGAATGATGAATGATGGCCTATGGAATGGCTAAGAGAATTTGAGTGGATTTTGGTTGAATGAAAAGTAGATTTCTGATGAAATTATATTTGATCTTCTCCTGATTCTATTTGGGATTGAAATATCTTGAAGGAATGATGTTGATGGTGTTTGTTGGATGCTTTGCATCAGATGTACCCTGATGATTGAGTGTTTTGATATGATGCTCTGCATCACTAACTTCCTTGTCTATGCTATTGCTTACTATTATGGTTTCATAGATTTTTTCCAAGCATCCATAGTTTGTCATGTTGGTGCACCTTTGCAAGCACATTCATGCATGTGAAGTAATTGCATCATGCTACTTATGTTGACTTTCTAAACAACTATATTGTACAGTTGAAATTTTGTCATCTATCCACATCTAGTTATTAGTTATGTAATTTGAAGTAATGCTTTGAGTTTGAATGATGTGTAATGCAACGTAACCAAGAATATGAATATAAACAACCTAAATCTATTAAGTAGAATTCATTAGTTAAGTTCTCTTTATTATATTACCTTCGTGTACATTTGAGTAAATCCACTGGCACTAGGAGGTGTTTGCTTGAAACCTCCAATATTAGCCTATTCAACATCCAAAATCACATATTAAAATACCATTCGTAAAACAATGCTATTAACATGTAATAAATTTATAATTGTTTACTAGTTACATACCCCATTGATAGGTGTATTGTAGAAATAAGTAGGTGGAGGACCAGTGTATCCAGTATTAACACTGTGACCCTACAATTTTATTAAAATAATAAAACTAAATTAGTTAATCTTGCATTTCATAATCAAAATTTAATAAATTAAATTCAATGAACATGCTAAACTTTACCTAACTATAAATGCCATATGCATGATGCAAAATGTCAGTTGTGCTCTCCATCCCTGTAGTAGCATACGAATCCTGTGTAGCAGCCTCTAGAGTGCCGGTGGGGTCGTATGAACAAGTCACCTCACAAGATTGACACACATAGGTTCGAAGGCCACCACCAGAAGACTCCCCTAGATGGAATTGTACAATAGGGCTAGTATGATGGATGACACTCGGGGTCAAAGTGTTGATTGCTTGTAATGTCTCTACATCGACACTCTCCTTCGTAATGGCAGGCATAACAATGTGCTCATGAGGTGGCCTAGTGAGAGGTCATCTCCCATGCCACACAGGATCTAGATGTGCACCGGGCCTATCCTGAGTCGACCCCCCACCTCTCCCCTAGAACTCCCTCATATCAAAATAATTTGAGATTTTGTTCAAGATGAACTCACTATATAGTTTCCTAAGAAAATATTGGGGACTTCACAATTGTTGCATGGTGGGTAATCAAAGACCAAGTACCGCCTATCATAAAAGTGGTTCCTAATCTCTTGGTGGTGGCACCAATAATAGGAAACCTCTTCACATTGAGGCTAAGATTTTGATTTCTTCTAGGGTTGGTGAATAAAGAGCACAAATCACCTTTAGTAATTTTAAAGTCTTTTACTTGTTTATACAATAGTTTATCTGCATAATATGCCCTAGTTGCCTGCCTCCTATCTTGTCATCTCGTTATTTGTTGGGTTATTGAATCTACATTTTTTAACATCTCTTTCATTGAATTTGCTAGGGTCATTCTTTCTATGGTTGAAGCATTTGGATCACTCAACCTACTGATAAGATCCTCAATTTTTTTTTGTTGTTCTCAATTTCACTCCTCAAATTTTGTTGAGTGCCAGGAGGGTGTTAAGTGATTGGTGGGAGAGGTTGATTTTGTTGAGGATTTTTTTGTTGAGTATTTTCCTGTTCTTCTTGTTGAGGATTTTGAGGATTTGTAGGATCAATTGTATCTCCTACAAATTAAAAATAAATAAACAAAATCAACTTGAAACTAAGAAATTCAAAACAAATAGCAAAAAATACTTACCTCATACACCTCTTCATCATCGTGGTGCCATCTTTGCAAAGAAAAAGCAATTGTTGTTGATGAATTTTGTAGAATTCCTCCTCCTAGAACGTGAGCGCGAAAAATGAGGGTTTTTGGTCGCGGGTAGAGTAGAAAAATAGACAATAGAAAATAAATCACTTTTAGTTTTTTTTTTCTTTTAAAATGACATAGCACGAGTCAATGCTCCTTTCTAGAGAGGTACCAAAATGTTTCAGTTTTGTAAAAATTTACATCATGTTAAGTAGCAAATAAAAAAGTGGAACATCCAAGTCTTTAAGAAAAAAATTGTCCAGAAAGAGGAGGTGGCAAAAGAATTAGCAGAGGTTCATGAACACATAATATTGCATGGATTGGATTTAGTTACATATGACAAACAAAAGAACTTGCTATTGGTTTTGGAGGAGTTATGCAAAAGAGAAGAGATTTATTGGCATAAAAAATCTAGAGAATTATGGCTAAAGGATGGGGATCATAACACAAAAAATTTCATGCATCTACTCAATTCAAAAGGGCTAAACAAACAATTTTCTTAATTAAAGATGCATCAATATGAAATTTTATTACAAGTGAAAAGGAGATATAGGAGGAAGGGGTCATGTTCTTTGAAAATCTTCTAGCACCACCATGGGATGGTTCAACACAGTTAAATTATGATGAGCAAGTATTAATGGATGCAATACCAAACCTCATATCTCAAGATGAAAAAAAGAATTTGATGAAACCCTTTAGTTTAAAAGAATTGAAGAGGGTAGTCTTTTCACTCTCACTAGATAAGGCACTAGGTCTCAATGGCTTTACATATTTCTCTTTTCAAAAGTGTTGGGATGTGTTGGGATTTGATATGGTATTAGCTCTAAAGGAGTTTCAAAAAACTGGTACAATGTTGAAGGATTTTAATGTTACAAACCTATTTCTTTATGCAACACTATTTATAATATTTTCATGAAGGAAATATATCTTAGATTGCAACATCTCATTCCCAAGATCGTATCACAAGAACAAGGTTGTTTGTACGAAGCAGAGAAATTGTGGAAGGAGCCTTGGTTGCACGTGAAATGTTTCATACTATTAATTCAAATCATTTATCATCCTTTATTGTAAAAATGGATATGATGAAAGCATATGATAGAGTTGATTGAAATTTCTTAATGAAAGTTTTGGCCAAGTTTGGCTTCTACAAAAAGTTATGTAAGTGGATTTTGTCTTGTTTACCAAGAGAATTTTTTTTAGTTATAATATAAATGGATCACCATCAGGCTTCTTCAGTGCTACACAAGGGGTGATACAAAGGGATCCTCTATTCCCTTTTCTCTTTATATTTATGGCTAAGGCATTCAGCAAAACAATAAAGGGTAGGCACAATTAGGGCTTGTGGAAAGGTATACACATTCCACAATCATATATTTCACTAACGCATACCCTTTTTGTTGATGATACATTATTATTTGGAAAAACAACCCTTGTAGAGGCCAAACAAATAAAATTGGTTCTAGAAATGTATTCTTTAGTACTAGGATAGAAAATAAATGCTCACAAGTCCAAGATTTATGTATTTAATACTAAACCAGCTATCAAGAGAAAAATTCTAAGGTATTTAGGCTTTCAATTGGTAGAATTTCCATGCACATATTTAGGGATTCCATTCTTTATGAGGAAGAATAAGATTCCATTTTGGCCTAAAGTTATAGAGAGGATTAAACCTAAAATTTTAACATGGAAATCTAGATGGTTGCCATTATCTAGCTGAATATTGTTAATAAAAATTGTACTAGAAACAATTCCAAATTACTTCATAGCAGTTCTTAAGGCTTCAAAATAAATTGTTGACCAAATTGAGTAGTTAATCAAGAATTTTTATGGAAGGGGAATATGAATGGGGTGAAAGAAGTTCCTCTAATTTCTTTAGATAGCATGACCTCTGAGAAATTCAAAGGTGGGCAAGGTTTGCACAACATATCCAAAAGAAACATGGCCTTTGGGGGGAAATTGATATGGCAGATGTTTACCAAATCAGATTCTAAATGGTGTAGAATCATGTGGGCCATGTATCTAGATAGCCAAAATCTGACAAGAATTTTCACTATCTGCAATCCCCCTAATGACTCAACCATGTGGAACTTTATGGTTTCATTTTGAAAAGTTGTTACTTCATATATTTCTTGGGAAGTGCAAAATGGAGAAGAAGTTCAATTTTGGAATGACTCTAGGAATGGATACCCCCCTTGAAGGACATCTAAGAATTGCAATCAACTACACCATTTTTATCTCATTTATGGGGCAATAGGTTAATTGGCTAGGCTTTCTCAATAGATGAAGTAACTAGTAGAGTAAGTTGGAGGTATTTTTCCCAAACACGGATAACATTGGCTCAACAGAACCTAATTCAAAGTATTTTATTAGAAAGGTTAGTGTTTATAATAGGAAAACCTAACCAAATCATATGGGTACCCTCCAAATATGGATTTTATTTAGTTAATCAGGGGTATAAGGCTCTTCTTAACAAAGAAGTCCAAATACAATCTCAAAGAACTTTCCCTTTTTTCTAGAATGACATGATATTACCAAAAGCAAGTAGCTTTGCATGGTTAGTGCTAAGAAAAAGGGTGTTGACAAGTGATAGGCTAACTAAATTATGCTTTGTAGAGCCTTTCAAATGTGTTCTATGTGGGGAAGTTCTTGAGGATGTTGACCACCTTTTTTAACAATGTTCATATGCTCAACTTTGTTGGCAATTTATTTTACAAAACTTAAGCTTTTTCCAGCTTGGCCAATGTTATATAAATCTTCTTTGATTACGTGCATTTGACATTTAATTCTAGCTATAGTAGTCTAGTTTATCTGGTGGGAGAGAAATAAGCATATCTTTAGAAAGGTATCTTCATTAGTGCAGAATGTTCAAGGTATAATAGAAAAATCAGCCACAAAAGCAATGAATGCATATGTTCAAAATTGAATAAAAGGGTTGACTCTCTTTTCATATCATGGGATGATAGTATTCTAAAGAGTTAGAAAGACATAGTTTTACCCTTCAAAGGAAATTTGCAACAAGCTCACAAGGCAAGGATTGATAGGATTTTGATTAAATGGAAACCCCCATAACTAGGATACTTTAAACTAAATTCGATGGAGCGTCAAGAAGGAATCCAGGTGTTTTAGGTGCATGGGTGTGTATTTAATTTTCTTGTGGAGAATTAAATACAACCAAATCAATTGCTCTACCATCTAGCATGAATAATGTGGCAGAAGCATTGGCACTCCTGCATGGTTTAAAGCTAAACAATATTTACATCAATATTTTTAACCGAATCTTCATCTTTTGAGACCTATAGCAGTTAAACTATTAGGAATTTAAGATGACATGAACTAGTGATTTGTGGAAATTTGTTTGTAGATTCTAAATACATTTTTTTTCAAATTTTCTAAAATAAATCATGAATGTTTCAACATCTCCTTTAATAACTAGCTTTAAATAGAAAATAACATTTTTAGAAAGTAATGTTTGTGTCGTACAACATAATTTTTTTCTATAAAGGATTAAATTATAATTTTTAAAATATAGATTCTCAACATCAACATCTAGGGAAAGGATATTAAATACATGATAAAATGAAATTATATCAAAAATATAATTTTTGGAAATCTCATTTCAAGGGCTACATTCTTGCAAAATATAATGTTAAGATGACATTATTTAATCCCTGAAAAGGTAAATAAAAAGTGGTTTTTACCAGCATTTTGATAGGTGCAAAGGAGACTCCATTACAGTGGGTATGATTTAATACTAGAGGGCTTCTATCCAAGGGGGTTTGATCTAAGGGGGTATTATCTATCCCTCTTTAGTTAAAACCTTTTAGATGGAACCTATCAAGACTTAAATCATTGGTTTTTCTAAAAAAATGATTTCAAGAAAAAATCAACATGTCTCAAAAGTGAGACATATGGTTATGGTAGGTGATTTGTTAATGATTATAAATGCATGTAAGCAAAGATTGTGTCATAATTGGAATTTGCAATATATTCTAGAAAATGCTTGGTCATTGTTAGACAAGTTTCATTCTTTCCAAATTCCACATACATGTCATGAAGGGAATAGGTTAGCAAATCACTGAGAAAATATGGGATGTCAAAAGCAAGAAGTGACCATTTCAAATGTTAGTATGGTTGGCACATTTCCAATTTTACCCGAGATTGTAGCAAAAGAATGTATACAATGATATTCATTGGAGAAAAATATAGTTTTGGAAAAAGTGCAATCATTTCAAGCGGTGACAATGGCTCAAGAGGAGAAAATGAGGCAGAATTATGTTTTAGTCATCCAAATAAAGAAGTGGATTAGGGTAAGATAGTGTGGGATAATGACAAGTAAGCTTTTCATGTGTCTAATTGGAATAATCTATTTAAGCACAATGTTAATCAAGTGGTGACCCAAGTGCATCTCAAAGGTTGGGAGTATAGAGATTCATGAGTAATGGTACAATGCCTTTGAAGGTTTCATCAAATTTCAATTTGAACCAAGTGAAGGAAGGATAAGATAGAAGAGACTCATGTCTCCTAACAAGTCTAAAGGAAAATTGTGCTTCCCAATTCAGTGCTTCAAAGATTAGTTGAGTGCTCAGTGGTGTGCTTGAATGACATAGAGCTCAGAGGACATTGTGAGAGAGTGGACCTAATTATGGAAGCATGTGATGTTGGTTGATGTCAATGGATTGAATTAGGAAGGTTGTTTGATGTTGTTGTGCAATATCACATAGAAGAGGTGTAAAAGACTTAGTCAAATTTGTACTAAGTTAGCAAGTTTCAAAGTTCAAGCTTATCACATATCAAATACCTTGAAAAGAATTAGAAGCTTTGAAGAGAATTGAGCATCGGTCGTCAGGCTTATCATTTACCAAATGCATTT
The DNA here is from genome assembly GCA_007258455.2 of Sequoia sempervirens. Lineage (NCBI taxonomy): Eukaryota > Viridiplantae > Streptophyta > Pinopsida > Cupressales > Cupressaceae > Sequoia > Sequoia sempervirens. The sequence continues at coordinate 56,379 of VDFB02277247.1, forward strand.
GAAAAAGACTTAGAAAGTTTGAAGGTTTTCAACATTCAAACTTTGAAGCTTCATCATAACCTTTACTTGTGAAGTCTATGGTATCGGGTATTGAGAAACCCCAAACCTCGACCCGCAAAAGGATTTTTCTCTTCATTGCTCAACATTATTTTCATCAATTTGGCATGAAGGACAAGGGATCCCCAATCCACAATATTTGAAAGGAAAGATGGAAGTTGCCCACCATCATATCAAATGATGGCATTGATTTTGTTTGACCATGCGAGAAAGTAGGATTTTGACACGTGGCTTGGATGAACAAGTTGAAGACTTATGGCGAGGCATATGAGGATCAATAAGGAGATGACATGTGGAAAAAAAATGATTGGTTCATGATTCACATCGTTGTTGGGAATCATAAGATGTAAAGTGTCATTGATGTCAAAGGAGCATTAGAGGCAAGATGGAATTGATCATGCAAGGGAGATGTTGGCATGATGTAGATTAGTTGTGTGCTCAGTGGTGTGCTTGAATGACATAAAGCTTAAAGGATGTTGTGAGAGCATTCGACTTGATTCTAGAAGTAAGTGGTGTTTGTTGATGTCAATGGGTTGACTCAAGAAGGTTGTTTGATGCTGCTATGCAATATCATTTAGAAGAGTTGTAAAAGACTTAGTCAAATTTGTGCTAAGTTAGTACGTTTTAGAGTTCAGGCTTATCACGTATCAAATACATTGAAAAGAATTAGAAGCTTTGAAGAGATTCGGGCATCGGTCATCAAACTTATCTCTTACTAAATGCATTTGAAAAAGACTTAGAAAGGTTGAAGGTTTTTGGCATTCGAACTTCGGAGCTTCATCATAATCTTGTAAAGTTTGTGGTATATTGAGAAATCCTGAACCCCAACCCACAAAAGGATTTTTCTCTTCACTACTCAACGTTATGTTCATTGGTTTGGCATGAAGGACAAGGGATCCTTGATCCCCGACATCCAAAAGGAAAGATGGAAGCTACCTGTCATCTCGCCAAATGAAGGAGTTGATTTTGTCTGACCCCGTGGGCTAGCGGGATTTTGACATGTGGCTAGGTTGAAGACTTATGGTGAGGGATATGAGGATGAATAAGGAGATGACACATGGCATAAAATGATTGGTTGATGATTCACATTGTTGTTGTGAATCATAAGAGATCTAGGGTTTTGTAATTAGGCCCTCTTGGGCACTTTTGTAATTACCTACTATTATTATTAATATAATATATAGGCTATTAGCCTTTTTCCAAAAAAACAAACTTCGCTAGTAAAATTGATTTTTTTTCCTAAAAAGGAAAGATTTTCCAATAGAAATTAATATTTTTTCCAAAAAAGAAGAAAAATTTGCCAAGATTTTATATATATTTAGGGGGGTTTCTTAAAGTTATAATTGATGCATATTTGCATTCTTGCATTGATTTACTTCTCCCTAAGTTGCACTTAAGGGGGATGTTGGTGTAAACAAGGGTATTTCCTTTTCTTTTTTGGTTTCACTTTTGTAGAGTGAGCAAAGAATATTATCTAATTATTCATTAGTTAGAACCTATTCACACATGTTTACATGCTAAGTTTACTTTTTAGAAGCCTTTAATACATATGTGATCTCTTATCTTTAGTTGTCTCTTGACATTGGATTAAGACCCTTGTCACAATATTTTCTTGTCTTATCCCTCAATGTTGTTTAAGTTATAAGTAAGGCCTCATATGTACATTTTTAGATATATTTCATATATCATAATTCATTTTGCAACATAATCAAGAAATTATTTCTATACAAGCACTCTCTATAGAAGTTAATCTTTGGTCTTGCAGACGATCTTTGAAGCTTGAGTACAATAGAAACTCTTACAATTTGGAGGTTGCTCATAGTGATCTTAATATTACCCCTTTCAACAATTAAAACACCTTTAGTAAAACACTCAATTTTCAACTACTAGAATACCTTGTTTTACACTTGACACAACCTATAAAGACTCCATTTTTTTATTTTGAAGTAGATGTAAGGATTACCTACAAGCCTACCATTCAAAATAACATCAAAACCAAGTTCACAAAATTCTAATCAAGTAAAAATAGTAAAGGGTAAAAATTGTAGCATTATGAAGTCAAGAAGGTTGAACAATAAACATGACATAGTACCTTCATTTTATGAATTGCTATAGAATGATTTGAATCAATAATTTCTAATGTACCGAGGATTCAATTTATCATGTCTAAAATCCCTAGAACCACAAATTCACTTAAAACAAAATCACACTAAAAATATAACTTGTAGGTCCAATGTTACAACTCTCTAATTGCGAGGTGGATCTTTGAAGGACACAATATCTCGCCCATGAACAGAATAACCCCCGTCAACTATAAGGTTGTGGCCATTGATGTAAGAAGCCTCATCAGATGCTAGAAACAAGAAAGCATTGGCCACATCATCAACAGTAAGCTTCCTTCCATTGGTGGTGTTCCTCTGCATTTCATCCTCAAGGACCTCCTTAGGACATTGCCCATTAGATACCTCATCAAGCCACTCTTCAATCATCTTTGTCACAATCCCAAAGGATGACACAGCATTGACACGTATTCCTGTCTTTGCCAACTCCACTGCACCGCTCCTCATCAACCCCAACAAAGCATTCTTAGAAGCCATGTAGCCATGAGAAGCATTATCTGTCTTAATGAGTCCCAACACACTACAGTTAAAGAGTATGGAACCAGAGTTGCGTGGAATCATGACCCTGGCAGCGTGCTTCATGCCTAACATAGGCCCTGTCACATTCACTGCCATCACTCTTTCCCATGTGTCAAGTGGGACCTGAGTGATGGAATTACCATGAGCGTGCAACATACCCGCATTGTTCACCATGATGTCTAGACGTCCCTTCTCCTCCATTGCTCGATCTACAACCCCTTTCACATGGCTCTCGAATGCCACATCACATTTCACAAATGAACAACTCCCATGGAGCTCTTGGCATACTTTAAGCCCTGCCTCTTCATCGATGTCAGCAATGTACACATAAGCACCTTCTCCCACAAACTTCCTTGCCATGGCTGCACCTATACCATTTGATCCACCTGTCACTATTGCCACTTTGCCTTCGAATCTCCTCATCCTATACCATACCCACTCAAGTTAATAAATCAATTTAAAAAAGATGTACACCATAAACTACGTAAATCGGTCCACCATTGCCATAGAATAAGCAGAAAGCAAGAAAAAAACATAAAAGCTTACACTGACGAAGCCATAAGAAAAATCTGCCTCTACTTAAAATGTTCCTCTGCTGTTAGCTTTGGCTACTTCTGTAAATTGTATAGGAAATGAGTGTTATATAGATTTGTAATTGCCATTGGACTTCAAAAGCCTTACGTAAACAAGGGAATATCCACAACAGGGTGGGTGGACGTTACGATCCACAGAAATGAGCGTTGTATAGACGTCCATTGTGCCTCTCAAGTCTGAAACCTCTTATTCAACGCTCTCTTACATCGCTGGTCATATTAGATTTGTAAAAGAAATGAAGAAAGTCATACTCAATACAGTAAGTCTCAAAAGGAGGGATGAATAAATAAAGGTAATATTCTTCCACTACTTAGCCCACTTTAATCGTGGCCTATTTTTGTCACGCGTGCTTTCTAATTGTCATTGGATTCTTTACGTAACCAAGGAAGTATCTAAAACACAGTAGGTGGTTTCAGTTTTCAGTCTTTTATTTTGAAATTATATGTTAAAAGGTTTCAGTCTTTGGTTTTGCTTGTGTTTGTTAGTGGTTTCAATTAGTATTCTCGCTTATCTCACATTATTTCAATAAAGTCAAATCGCTTGGTTCAAGTTCTCTCAAGTCAATTCCATGATTGAATATATGATTTAATTGAAATATCAAAGACAACATTTTCAAGCATGTAAATAATTTAGATTAATCCAATGCAAATATTAACTCTTTTCGTCCCCTAAAAATTGAAGTGTGTTCTAATAATTTTTACTTGAATGAAATGTGAATTAATTTCACATTAAATGGATTCAAATACCAAAATATATAGCAATAAGTTACATAAATGTGTACCAATTTATCTCATAATGGTTATTAGGAAAATCTAATATTTATTTTTAAAATTTTGGTGTCAATCTTGAGGCACTTGAGATTGACCAAAACTAATAGCTAGTAATATTTTTTGTGTGAAACATGTGTGTCAATATGCATGTGAGAATAGGTATACCAAATGGTCAATAATGACGAATATATGAGAATGCGTATACAATAAGAAAGTGCTAAGTGTGAATGTATACAAATAGGTGTAAATGAATGTGAAAAGGATAGAGATCAGCATCATGTTACTACTCTTCGTGTTAGGTTTCTTCTAAGCTTCCTTCTTAAAAACTTAGAAACAACTCAAGGATTAATAAAGGATTTCACCAAGAGGCTTGGGATGACTATTTCCTTCATCACATGAGTTTGAAGGCCTTGGGTTTATTTCAATTTGATTCCAAGGTTTAGCCTTATGTGATAAATGAATTATATAAGCCCTTGAAGGCAATGTAGACTAGAAAATATTAGTTTGGTTCCTAGCATGGAAGAGTCTTGATATCCATGCCCTTCTTATCATGAAAGAATCCATTCAATACTAGGTCACTTTTGTTAGAAAAAAATTGGAAAGATTGGGAAGCCACCAAACCATGGCTTTAGTGGGATCTCAATAATGTTCACACGAGGCTATCTATTAATCAACATTATATTTATTGGTTTGTGTTTCTTTCCTTTCAGTATCACTCACTTATGAAGGCTTCATGGTTTCATGGGTTCATGGTTTATCTAGGTCTTATTTACACATGTTAAGTCCACTTAGGTCCTAGTTGTTTTTTCTAGAAGTCTCCCAATCTCCCATGCTCCATCTCCTTCTCCCACTCTCCCTCTCTCTCTCTCTCTCTCTCTCTCTCTCCCTCTCCTCTCTCTCTCTCTCTCTCTCTCTCTCTCCTCCTCTCCCCTTATCTCTCTCCCACTCCTCTCTCCCCTCTCCCCCTCTCCCTCTGTCTCTCCCTCTCTCTCTCCAACTCTCTCTCTCGGGGTCTCTCTCTCTCTCTCCTCTCCCCTCTCTCTCTCCTGCTCACTCTCCCTCTCCTCTCTCCACTCTCCTCCTTCCTCCTCCTCCTCTCCTCCCTCCTCTCCTCTCCTTTTCTCCCTCCCCTAGGTCGTCTCTCTCTCTCCCCCTCTCTCTCTCTCCCTCTCCCTCTCCCTCGCCATCTCCCTCACTCTCGCCCCTTTGCTCTCTCTCTCTCCCACTCTCTCTCCCCCTTCTCTCTCTCTCCCTCTTAGGTCTTTCTCTCTCTCCCTCTCTCTATTTCAGGTCTCTCTCTCTCTCTCCCCCTCTCTCTCAAGACTCTCTCTGTCTCTCCCCCCTCTCTCCGTCTCAATTCTTTCTCTTGCTCTCTCCTTCTCAAGTCTCTCTCTCTCTTCCTCTCTCCCTCTCTCTCAATCTCTCCCTCTCTCTCTGACTCTCTCCCTCCATCTCTCCCTCTCAACTATCTATCTATCTCTCTCTCTCCCTCTCTCTCCCTCTCAACTCCCTCTCCCCATCCCTCTCAAGTCTCCCACTCCTACTCAGGTCTTTCTCTCTCTCCCTCTCTCTCAAGTCCCTCCCACTCCCTCTATCTCTCTTGTGAATTGGCCACACATCAATAAATATATAATATATACTATGTATTAAATATATTATATAATATATAATATATAATATATAATATATAATATAATAATATAATAAAATAATAATATATAATATAATAATGTATAATATAATACATAATATATTATATATTATATATAATACATATTATATTATACATAATATTGAATATTATGTATTATAAATAATGCAAGTAACGGATATCATTTTTTTTTGACAAAATCAAGAGGCTTAGGATTTGGCTCGGGATTTGGTTTAGGATTGCCTAACCTAGAAAGTTGACCCAAAAAACGTGTTTAGAAAATTTGCTTAGTTTTTTGAAGTTCACCCTTATGGCTGACAATTTTTTTTTATCCAAATTTCATGAAACGAAAAGGGTTTATATAAAAAATTGTTAGCTTTCCACCAATATTTGAGTTATGCCTTATTTTGAATTTAATAAATAATTATTATTGATTTTCTACATATATTACGACTAAAGTCATGATTAATAGGATGATTGAAAAACTTCTATAACTTTCAAACTACTTAAGATTTTTTGAACCTACAAGATGCATTAAGGTATGTGCAGGATCATGATGGGCCAAAAAGTGGTGATATGATGGGTATGTGTAGGGTATGTGGCTGATGACTTTGTTTTAACCCAAAATTGATGAAACGAAAAGGGTTTTTAAAGGAGATTCTCAACTTTCCACCAATATAAATAATGCTTTACTTTAAATTTAATAAATAATTATTATTCATTTTCTATTTGAATTATGACTAAAGTCCTAATTGATAGGTTGATTGAAAAACACATATAACTTTCAAATGGTATCACATTTTTTAAATTTGAAATATGCCTCACATTCTATGCTTCACATACTATAGGATTAAAAGAAAAAAGAAATGAATTTCATGAAGTTTTGACCAAGTTAAGGTGGTCAAACATATGAGTTTTAATATTTTTTAAAAGTTGTAATAAAAAAATCATAATTAATTATTTACTTGGAAAAAAATTACAAAAAAATAGCATCACATCCAAACATAAGTCCTCTACTTATATCTAAAATATTATAAAAAAATATTATCATTTTATTGTGTTTAGGGTGGTTAGACTGAAACCTACTTGTGTGTGCATGATTTCTGGAATAACTGTGTGCAATTTTTTACATCAACATTTCGGATCAAACTCCATGATCTATCATTAGGATGAAAAACAGAAAGAGAGAAAGGTGAAAATAAGATAGCAGACTTGGGTAGAAATAGGAGAGGGATGGGGAAGAGGGGAGGCACATAACCCCAAAAAAGAGAAAAAGTCAGATAAAGAGGAGAGGAGAGGGGAGGAAAAGTCCAAGATGAAAGACCATGCAAACCTTAAATAAATATATAATAGAATGAAAAAAGATTATGATAAGTATTAGAAGATGAAAAAATATCAGAAATGTGATGAAATGTCAAGAGGACTAAAAAAGCAACACCTAAAATAAAGACCCAAGAAAAAGAGGGGAGTCCACTCAAAAAAGTTGAAACCAATAATAAGAGTCAATAAACGAGAGAGAGGACAAGATAAAATAAGGAAGCAAATAGGATAAATTGAATAAGGAAAATGAAAATGAGACAAAGAAAATAAAAGGAGAAACCACAATGAACAAATGCGTAAAAAGTAAATAAGCCAGAGAAAGGAGACTTAAAGCAAGGAACCACATAATAAAGAACAAATACAAAGAATCACTAAAAAAAACTTAGGATTGGAAGACAAAACAACATAAGGAAACTAACAAAAAACTAAAGGAAGGAACCAAATGATCAAGAGCAAATATGAATAATAGAAGAGGAGGTATCAGAAAATTACTAAGCATAACCTAGAAGGTCCAATAAGATCTTTAAACAAAAACAAGGAAGCATAAAAATCAACCTAAAGAGAAGAGACAGACTAATTAAGTAAGGCTCGAGAGTAAAAATAACCAAAATTGATAAGAAGCAAGAGGAACAAGAAAGGGAAGTGGGATAAGGGAACCAAGAATTAAAATGAGGGTCAAGAAAAGAGAAACCAAAAAGCACCAAAGAATTAAGGAGTAACCCAACGATTAAAAAGAAGATCAACATGAGATTAAATAAAGATTAAAATTAGAATTAAATTATAATTAAGAAGGTCAAGGACGATAAAGAAGAGACAAGGAAAGGAAAGAACATACTTGAAGAAGAGCTGAGGAAACCAAGGCCATGAAAAGAATGATGAGAAAAGGACTCACCTAGCGACAAAAGGATGAAAGAAGAAGAGAATAAAGCAAGGGGAATGAGAGCACTCTAATGAAGAGAAAGGTGGAGGGAGAAAGGGGGGGAAAAGGAAGGGCGAGGATGGAGACAATGGAAGGGAAAGAGGGGAGAACAGGAGCTTGGAGACACAGAAGATTCAGAAAATAAAACTATTTTTTTCTTGTACTTAGGGTGGTCAGACATACACTTGCTTCTTATCTTTTTCCTAAAAATTTAGTACCACTGCATTCAAAATTCAAATTTTCGCAAAATAGATTTACTTTTTTTTCCAAAAAAAAGACTAGTAGCCTAGAAACTACATTCAATTTGCTACAACTTTTATTCTTACATATTTTTCAAATTACGTTAATAACCTATTCAAATTTTTATGTCAAGTTGCCTAACTCTATTTTTCTGAATTTTCATTGCCACTTAGAGGCCTAGTTTGGACCCCCATGATCCTGCACTGACCCATATTTTATCTAGTTGAATTCTATTTAATGCTTGTGTCCTAGGTCATTTAATTGTTACTCATGTCATTTAATTATGACACAAGAATCTAATTTTGGTACTTCATCACACCTTGCCTATATATGCAAGGCATCATATATACATTGTAACATACTCAATTTGGCAATATTGCATCCATAATCATAGCATGATATTTTTGCCATTTATTTTTTGTGGAAGTTATTTTGTCTTAAAGGTAATCCTAGGGTGTTGAGGAGTTCACCATAAACTCCTACATTGACAACATGGCTTTATCAAGCCATTTGTAAATTATGTCAAATTTGAACCTAAAATTACTCATGTACCACATTGTATGATCATGACAATAGTGAAGGTTGAGATCAAAAGTAGTACCAAGGCTCTCTTTTACTTGTTATCCACCTCATAAGCAAATCACTACCATTCTAATCATTATTAAATATTTACACATAATCTAAATGGTGGCAAGGATTGAATAACAATCCATCTCTAGAGAAGACATTCTTCAACAACATTAGAAGCATAAATATTAATTACTTCAAATTAATGATTATCAATGTTGAAAAGAGCCAATAATACTTTGTTGGGGGGTCACATCCTTGGTCAACTAAATAATATTATCAATTAGGAGAGAGAACGGTGACAATACTACCACCAACCTTCTAGATTGCTACCCAAAAATGACTCGTTAGCTATAAGACACAAAAATTAGTAGAAAGTAAAAACAATTAGATTTTTTAACTTCTTCCAAAACGAAAATGTCCAAACTTAAAAATCTGTGTCAAACACCTATATCAATAATGAAAATTTTCAAAATACATATGTCAATAATAAAAAATGTCAAAACCTAAAAAATTGTATTGAATATCTTGCACATAATATTTTCCTATGAGATCATTAGACCTCAAACATTCTAGAAGTTGAAATATATCGATGAGAGTCAATAGTTGTCAGTATCCAACTCGTCCTCTACATTGAAGCCGCCTATGTCATTTATGGGCAAGAAAATATCACATTACCTAACAAACATACCATTTTTGACAAGAAATTATAATATCACAAAACTCCACCCAAACAACTGTCCTTGGAGAATGGTCTAACATGATTTTCTTTGGAAATCTGTATCCATCTACCATGTTTTGAATATTGAAATCCAATCGCAATTAGAAAAGCATGTCACAAATAAGAGGCGTGCGGACGAATATTAAGACTTCACTTCGTTCGTCCTTTTTATACTTACGAATTTAATACGACTTTCTTCATTTATTTTACTAGTTTAATATGATCACTGATGACCCACTAGTGACGTAAGAGGTCGGTAAGGGGGAGAGCATCGAATACGAGATTTGAGACTTGAGAGGTCTATATAACACGCTCATTTCTTATACAATTTACACAAGTACCCAAAGCTAAGAGCACACGAACAGTTTCAGTAGAGGCAGAGTTTTCTTATGGCTTGCTCAGGGTAAGTTAATATCACAGAATGCTTTTATGTTTTTTTCTTCCTGTTTTTTACTTCTTGTATGGATTTAGATTTGTCTGGTTTACGTAGTTTATGTTTGTGTATTTGATGGATTTGAGTGGGTATGGTATAGGATGAAGAGATTCGAAGGCAAAGTGGCAATAGTGACAGGTGGATCAAATGGTATAGGTGCAGCCACGGCAAGGAAGTTTGTGGGAGAAGGTGCTTATGTGTACATTGCTGACATCGATGAAGAGGCAGGGCTTAAAGTTTGCCAAGAGCTCCATGGCAGTGCTTCATTTGTGAAATGTGATGTGGCAATCGAGAGCCATGTGAAAGGGGTTGTAGATCGAGCAATGGAGGAGAAGGGACGTCTAGACATCATGGTGAACAATGCGGGTATGTTGCACGCTCATGGTAATTCCATCACTCAAGTCCCACTCGACACATGGGAAAGAGTGATGGCAGTGAATGTGACAGGGTCTATGTTAGGCATGAAGCACGCTGCCAGGGTAATGATTCCACGCAACTCTGGTTCCATATTCTTCAATTGCAGTGTGTTGGGACTCATTAAGACAGATAATGCTTCTCATGGCTACATGGCTTCTAAGAACGCTCTGTTGGGGTTGATGAGGAGCGGTGCAGTGGAGTTGGCAAAGACAGGGATACGTGTCAATGCTGTGTCATCCTTTGGGATTGTGACAAAGATGATTGAAGAGTGGCTTGACGAGGTATCTAATGGGCAATGTCCTAAGGAGGTCCTTGAGGATGAAATGCAAAGGAATGCTACCAATGGAAGGAAGCTTACGGTTGATGATGTGGCCAATGCTTTCTTATTTCTAGCATCTGATGAGGCTTCTTACATCAATGGGCACAATCTTATAGTTGACGGGGGTTATTCTGTTCATGGGCGCGATATTGTGTCCTTCAAAGACCCACCTCGCAATTAGAGAGTTGTAACATTGTCTACAAGTTATATGTTGATTTTCAATTAAAAAGGGTTGGAGTCCTTTTAAAAACTCTCAATTTATCTTTAATAAAAAAATAAAAATTAGTGTAATAACATTTTAATGATTTCTTATATTTGATAGAATGATTGAGTTAAAACCATCAATATGAACTTGGTATACTCAATTTTGTGTTTAGGAGTTAGGATCCTTCATATATTCTTATGGTGCAATAGTTAAAAATACATGTTGTCCAATGAATAATAATATTTTGATTTTGTTTAAAGTGAATTTATGGTTCAAGGGATTTTAGACATGGTAAATTGAATCCCAAGTACATTAGAAATTATTGATTCAAACTATTTAATAACTCATAAAATGAAGGTTCTATGACATGTTTATTGTTCAACATTCTTGGCTTGGCAATGCTATAGTTTTAGCCCTTACTGCTTTTACTTGTTTATAATGTTGTCTTTGATGTCATTTTGAATAGTAGGTTGAAAGTAATCCCTACACCTACTTCAAAATAATAAATTAAGTCTTCAAAGGTTGTGTTGTGCAAAATAGGGCATTCTAGTAGTTCAAAATTGTTCCTAGAGTGCTGGGGAGTCATCATTTACCCACATGTTATCAAAGCTTCAAATTCCTTCCAAGATCTGAGGGTTTCATGTTGGCTTGAATATTTTTGCTCGGTGCAGATTGGGGTTTCACGGATCTTATGGTTGAGATCAGGTGGCTGCGTTGACGAATTTTGACAGTAAATTCGTCCATTTTCAATAAAATTTGTTTATTTATTTCTCGGGCAAATTTATTGTTGGAGTTTAATAAAAATTGTAGTCAAATATTTTTGATCGGCATAAGCGGTAGAATATTCTGTGTACCTTCTGGCTGTCAGATCTCGGCATCTTTCAGCGTACCCATGCGTCATCTCTGGGCACGCAGTCCCGCCAGTGGTACGATTTGCTTTTAAATCGGCAAGTTTTTATATTAAAATTGGTTTTGATCGCTGGTCAAATCAACCACTGTCAAAGATTGTACATCGACTGTCGTAATCAAAGATTCGGCTTACATTGGCGCACAGGCAATCAAATCGCTGGCAACAATCAGCATATTCTGGCTTTATACCCTACCTTCCTGCGTCAAATCTCCAGTTATTAAAGGCAATGGCATCAAAGGCGGATATTCCCTTGACTGTGCCGGTTATGCTTTGTACGACGTCATTGCCATCTCGTCACTGTCAGGGCATTTAATCCGTATCGAAGGATATTCGAGGTCAAATAGCCCACGATTTAATCTTTCACTTGACGATTTTCTTTGTATTTATTGCTTGGGCGGTATGGGGGAGGAGCTAGTAGTTGTGCACTCTAACTTCGCGCTTCTGAAAATCTTACGTGGAAATTTTAAATCACCCCTGATATTTTGCAGCAGCTTACTTGGCAAGTCCCCTGCTTATAACTTTCGTTTCAAAGCCACATCATCAAATATGATGCCACATCAGCATGCTTTTTGTCAAGGTGTCTAAAAGGCCCAAAAACAAGTGAGACCAATACTTGTGCATTCACATCATGGGTAGTTGAGTGCTGATGTGGCATCATATGATTAGTTGCTTTTAAGATCAAAGGAATAGATTTTGTTTAATTATGGGTAGTCAAGTCACAACTATTGGACATTATATAAACAACTACTATCATAACTATTGGGCATTATACAAAAAACTACTATCACAACTATTGAAATATGCGCAACTACTAGATCCTCTCCCCTACAAAGAATTGATTGGGCCGATCGCCAAGGTACAGGGATTGGATGATCTTGTCAGGGTACAACTGCTTTTAATCACGCAACGAAATTGTTTATATATTAGTTTGTTTTGTTTATTATTCAAAACATTTCCATTGCCAACCATTTTTCCCATAATTGCATTTATGTCGGTTTTAATTGTAAAGTTTTATAAAGCATTTGTATGCTGACGAAGCCCTAAGGGGTGGGCGGTATCATCAAGTCTGCCACCTCATTTTTTCCACCACCACGCCACCCAATGGGTGGCGCCCTTTATTTTTGCCCTACTTTCTTTAGTGGTCATATGTATGACTAGGAGCCGACATTTTTGTTAGCCCTTGGAGCACTTGTTTAGTCTACTAGTCCCTCAAGCAAGCATTTTTTTTTCATTTTTGCATAACTTTCTCATATGGAGGCGGATTTTTTCAAACAAAATACCGTTGGAAAGCTGATGATATGAATTTTACAGTGGTGCCATTATTTTCTAGAAATTTTGTAGTTTTGTGGCACTTTTTCTAGGTTGAAGTCAAATATTGCTTTCTAGCCTCCAAGCTTGTAACTTTTTGCTCTAGACTTTGATTTTCCCCAAATTTGCGGCATTGGGAAGGTATTTAGGAGCACTTCAGCTCTACTCATGCACTTTTTGCAAATTTGTTTTCAGAATCTCATATTTTCAGTTTGAAGCTGATTTGTACTTTTTGGATACATTGTTGTAAATTTGCAAAATAGTGTAAATTTGTTTGGGACAAAGGGGTATATTTCTTGTATTGTGAAAGGAATTTGTTGTTCCTCTCTTGTAATATCTGATTGTATCATGGATTTTCCAAAAGTTGTACTTCTAACCCCATATAACTATCATGAGTGGAAATCACAAATGGGGATGTTATTGTTAAAATTGAAGTTGCAAAGAATCACATATGGCCAAGATCCAGAACCCAATGGAGTTGCAGAAAGAAGGAAATAGCTTGATAGAAGGGATAAAGCTCTTGGTACTCTTCTTTTGTCCATTTCTCCAAATCTTAGATATCATGTTGCATCTTGCACACATCCTAATCAAGTTTGGACTACTTTAGAGAGTCTCTTTGGTAAGCCAAATAAGATGAGAAAGTTTAAGTTGGAGAATGAACTAATGGGCCTTAATCCATCAAATTTTGCTAATATCCAAGGGTGATCCCACAATAGTGGTTTACAATTTTTGGCCAAACTGGACACTGAAATTATTTTTTAAAACTAAATCTTCACATTCGGGCACCTATAGCGGCTAAACCGTGAAGAATTTGAAGATGATGCAAACTAGAGTCTCATCACATTTTTTCTGTAGATTCTAAAAATATTTTCAAAATTTGGAATCAAATTCCACTTCTTTCCATCTCCCACAGCCCCGGTTTCAAAACAACATTTTAAAAGTAGCTGCCGTTATAACACATAACTTTTCCATGAAGGATAAAATTCTAATTCTTTCAAATTTAGATTGGTAACTCCAATATCTGAAAGTGCTTCCCTTGGTTAGATAGTTTTATTGAATATTTTTCTTAATCAAGTTTCAAAGTTAAACCAATTCTGATTTAGACATGGCTGACATTATAGCACATAATTTTTGTATATATGAAATTCAATTTTATTTTTCTATTGGATCAAGGGCCTTCAATATCTTGTGCACTCATATTTTTCAAAAAAAAATTTGATAAACTACTATTTTTCCACATGTGTAGAACAGAGACCTTCATTTTCAATGAAAAACCTATGTTTAATAAAACTAAAAAAACAAATACATAATAAAGCCAAAACATATTCGTTATATTCATTGGATGGCTCATTAGGGACTGCACGATTCTAGTTGGGTTTGTGAATATTCCTCCATTTCATCCTCAGCTAGAGGCTCGAGGATTCCAAAATTCAAGTTTTACGTCTCGGGGGATGAGGAATAAAGGGGTTCGAGTGAATAAGCTAGGGGTTAAACAAGGGCAAAATTCGTCGAACCCCCCTTCTATAAGAGGGGTTTTAATTTGGCTTTGAAGTATTAGCTTAGGTTAATTTTGAGACACAAGTTCTACGAACCCTAATTATTGGTGGGGCCAATGGGTTCCATAGAGAACCCCTAAAATCAAGTTTTTTGCCATGCATTCATTTTTTGTGAGTTTTCCTTCCTCACCTCAATTGTAAACCACTATTGTGGCTTCACCCCCAAGACATCTGAAGTCTCTAAGCTCAATTCTCTAAGATTGCAGTTATCTAATTGTGGGGTCACTAAAGAGGATGAACAATTGATACTTTCTATTCTTGCTAAGCTTGATCCTAATTATTCAGTGTTTGTTTCTACATTCTATGCTATAATGGATTCCCTTAGCAATGCACAAAAAATTCCTTCTCTTGATGAATTTGTAGCTCAACTCACAAGGAAACAAGAAAAGTTGGTACACATGGGCACATTGAAGTCTTCTACATCTCATGCTCTTTTTACAAAGGATACAAAGGCTTCAAGTGGAAAAAGTAAGAAGTAGAATAAGGCACCCAAGTCTAATGAGCAAGGTAAAGATTCTCCTTCACAAAGAACTCTTGAGTCTACACCCTCTTCTAAAGAGGAATCATCTAAAAAGAAGAAGTTCAAATGTGCATATTGTAAAAGGCTAGGACATGATGAGCATATATGCTAAATAATAAGAAGATTGATGAACTCACACAACTTCTTCAAAAGAATAACATTCAGTTGTCATCATTAGTGTCTTCTACTTCTTCTTCAACATCTCAATTGGCAGCACCCTCATCATTATCTCAGTCAGAGAACACAAGGTCTACAACTGGGCTACACAAAATAAAAGGAAAAGCACTCTTAGCCTCTGCAAGTTTTGAATCTAATAGATGGCTTCTTGATTCATGGACCTCTCACCATATGGAATCTTTGATGGATATGTTCTCTTCTTTTGAGCCTTGTAATTCACCTCATATATTGATGGGTAACAATACACATATGAAGGTAAGTGGGAAGGGCTCTATTGATATGGGGGAAGGGACACATTAATGATGTCCTTTTTGTTCCTTCTTTGTCCATAAATCTCCTTTATATTTATCAAATTACTCATGGGGGTCAAGGTAAAACCGTTGAGTTCAATCCTGATAGGGTGTACATAAGGGACTTGGAGACTAGGAATATTGTTGCAATTGGGATGGTTGATCATTCATCTTGTGTGTATTCCTTTTCACATTTTGCTTCAGAAGAAGGTAATGTTCCTTTGGCTACATCACACACACTCAATTTGGTATTCTAGAGACCGATTGTTTGGAGAGGTTTGGTCATCTACACCTTGGTATTCTAGAGACCGATGTTGAGCTTCCTACTCCACCTCCTGCTTCGTTCGCTAGTAGTTCTTCTATTTAGCAGGATGATCATAGTTTTTTAGATCTTTCTTTGTGGGATGCATATTTGACAAGTATCTCTAACTTATTTGTGGAGTCTCATATTGCAGATTTGGAGGACACACTTGAGGGTTTATCTCTCCTATTTGATGACAGTTTCAACACAACCATTATACCATCTACTTTTTCTTTGGAGATTGACATTCATGAGTCTCCTCCTTCACTTGATTTTTCATGTTTCTTGGTTGAGTTTGACCATGATTATGCTGTGGCCCACTCAAGCTTGGAGATTCCAAATAAGTTTTCAGAGGCATACATGTTGATTCATTCTTCCTCCATTTAGTTGGACATGTTGTGGCTTCTTCATCAACTTATGGATTTGTTTCTTCCTAAGGGGAGATGTGTTGCTTGCATACATTGGATCATCTTTTGTTTTTAGGCATTCTTCATTGGAATTGGAGCTTCTTCATTGTGGTGGGGATATCTTATCTCTCTACTTCCCTCTTATGGGGGGGGATCATTGATTGTGTATACATGATGGATGTAGTCCTTGGGGGGTATCATTGAGTCCTCCATACATCATTTTTTTTTTCTCTTTTGGAGAGGAGTTTTGTCCCATTGGGTTTTCTCCTTTTCTCTGCTTGTGAGAGATTGATTCCATTTGCATTTGTAAAATGGGTGCCTAACTATGGCTTCGTATTAGGACCCATCTTCATCTTCATCTTTGCATGGTGTACTTGTGTCCTTCTCCTAAGTTGCACTTAAGGGATGGTGAGTGTGAATAAATGTCATGTGCCCGTAAATTCCTCTGCGGTGTGGTACAGGCATGTTCACATGTTAGTTTACTTAGGATATAAGTTTCCTTCTGAAGTCTTGGTGTGTGCTGGGCATATCTTTATCTAGCTGAAGTAATGCTGATTCCTAGGTAGTTAGTTAGTTTGTTGTCTCATGTCATAAGTTAAAGGCGTAGCGTTTTGTCTAATCCTACCACGCTGGCAGGGAAAATACTGTGCATGCGTGTCACCCAAAAGTGTATACCTTCTTTGATATGAGAATGTTGATGACAGTTTAGACTTAATGAGGCCCTTGATTTAGTGTTTGTGGGGTGAACACAATACACATGCGATAGGTCTTGGGCCCTTCACCCAAATTGAGATAAAATGCATTTATTGATGTACTTTGCTTAAGGTGTTGTAACATGTATGTGCACTTTAAAGTTGCCAATATAATTGCCTAAATGACACCCAGACTACATTTCTTCAGAAATTTGTAAAGTCTTTGTAACAAAATTTCACTTTCTAGGCTTGTCATCAATAATTTACACTTTCTTATGCTTTAAATGGCCCTTTAGCCATGGCCTTACTTAAATGTCTTGTTGAAGAAGAACCCAATAAACATTATTTAAATTATCACAATTCCCGAAATCCACTTAAATTTCCCAAGTGGAATAAGTCGCCATTGGTGGTGACTTAGTCCCATTTGGCTCAAAAGTCAAAATAAATTTAAATTTCTTTCAGGTTTTTATTCCTTAAGACCTAACGTCGGCCTATGATGAGGTATTTTCAGGAATTAAAGGCATATAATTATGTATAAATATAGGGTTTTTCCCTCTCATTTGACCTAATTCATTCATTTATAAGTCATCACCTTTCATCCATCATTCATCATATTCTCAAGTCAAGCAAGCTAGGGTTTTAGCATTCTAAGTCATCAAGATAACATTTTTCAGACATTCAAGGGTAGATTTTCCACCATTTTCAGCAGAAAATCAAGATCTATCATGATGGAAAGTATCTAACTCCATTGTTTCATGCTTCATTTCATTCTTTCTTCATTTTGGTTTAGTTACCTATAAAGGGTTTTGATCAAGGCAAACCCCCATGCCCTAACATTCACCATTTATTTCCCTTTCATTGTGTGTTTGCATATTTAAACACTTGTGGGTTTGAATATCATTGAAGATTAGGTTGAAGACTCATTGAAGACATCTCCTTGTTGACCAAGCCAAAATACCAACAAAAAGTCACTTTCAGACCCAAAAATTAGAGTTTCAGAAGCGGATACCTGTAGAGAATCAAAGTGCAAACCAAGGGCTTTTGTTTCCATTGTCAAATTTTTAGAAATTCAGAAGTGGATTAAGTCACCAATAGTGGCGACTTAGTCCACTGAACCTATTTTTCAAAGGTTTTTGTAGATTTTGATACCCATTTGGCCGAAACAGATTTTTGAGCAGTTTTTCAGAACTAGGACTAAGTCACCCAGGT
Source organism: Sequoia sempervirens (assembly GCA_007258455.2). Taxonomy (NCBI): domain Eukaryota; kingdom Viridiplantae; phylum Streptophyta; class Pinopsida; order Cupressales; family Cupressaceae; genus Sequoia; species Sequoia sempervirens. Next base: position 74,601 of record VDFB02277247.1, read on the forward strand.
TGGCACAAGTGTCCCAGTCAGATTCAACATCAATTTTATCAGGATTCTAGACCCTTGTTCCATCCTCTAGGTGCATACATTTAGTTTTACAACTCTTTTTGTTTTTTTTTCATGGTCATTTCTAGGTCATTTAGTTCATGTTTGCATATCACAATGTGTTTTCCAACAAGTTGTATTTCAATAGTTTTATATTAAAAATCAATAGCATTCATTAGTTTACTACATTTAGATCATCTCATTTAAGCACATTACATCCCTCTTAACATTAATCTTGAATGAGGACATTGCCCACTTTGGCCCATCTCTCTCCTTTTAGGTGAAAAACCCTAGAAATGTGGGAGAGCATTAGGGTGCCAAAATCTTTGTCCACATTTTGGAGAACCCAAAGTTTGAATACTTTTCTTTTCTGATTTTGAGTTCTT
>VDFB02277248.1:0-47777 GCA_007258455.2 Sequoia sempervirens
TTTAATAATGAATAAAAGAAACTTGGTTGTACACTGTTTTTACCAAACATAATAATATTTGAATATATTTTTTATTGCAGTTCATTGCCATGGATAGGAATTTGCATCGTCCAATTCCTTCAAATCGTGGTTTTAGGAGGTTCACAACATTGCTCTCACAAAACCACATAGAAGATGAAGATATTTATTCCATTGACGATGAGCTCTTTGACTTTGTTCCAAGCACTCAAAAAACCAATGAAACAGTCAACTCTAGTTGTCCTCCAACTATAGAAAAGGAAAATGAAAATTTTGTCACCTCAACTCCTAATGAACAATATACTAATGTTTTTTCTGCAACTGAAAATCAAGATAAAATGCCTTTCGTTCTTCCTACACAGAAAGGAAGGACACGATGGACCATTGTAGACACCATGGTACTTATTGAAGCAAAACGAGTTGAAAAAGACACAATTTCAAATGGTGGTGCAATGAAGAAAACTGCAACTGCTGTTGAAAAGTGGAAAACTGTGAAAGACTATTGTTCTCAGCATGGTGTCTCTAAAACAGCCAATCAGTGTCGAGATCGATGGGAACATATCATGCCAGATTATAAAAGAATAAGGGATTATGAATCACATATTCCCTCTGGCCATGACAGCTACTGGAATATGACAAGTAGAGAGAGAGCTGAAAAAAAACTTCCACCAAACTTTCCAAACAAGCTTATGGTTGCAATGGAGGCTAGTTTTGGTAGTGATAGAGTAATTGATCCTGGTAACATATGCATTGATACTTTGGACAACAACTACACATTTGGTGACAAAAACTCCTCTCCAATTGAAAATGTTCCTGTTGATGAATTTGATACAGCTTGTCAAGGGTCACTAAACAATGATAATGAAATAGAAAAAGGTTACACAGGTAAGAAGCGAAAATCAGTATCAAGAACCAATGGTATGAGAGATACAATTTTGGAAAACAACAAATTGGTTGTTTCCACATTACAGATTGCTGAAGAGGGTCGTATGAAACGCCATCAAAAAGAGTATGATCTTATGGAAAGGTGATTCAAAAAGGAAGAATTAAATGATGAAAAGCTGATTAAGTTGGAGGAGCAAAAGGTTGCTATGCAAGTGAACATGGTTGCAGCCTTAAATTCCATTGGCCAAGCAATGTTAAAAATTTCTGAATCATTTTCAACTGAGAAATGATTTGTTATTTTGTTTAATGTTTGTATTAAACTAATATGCAAAGAAAATTTGTGTTTAATGTTTGTATTTAAGTGATATGCAAAGAACAATTTGTATTTCAATTGTATTTCAATAAAATGAATTTTGAGGATGAATTTTTCTATTAGCATATTTTTCCATTATTTCTAAAGTTTCAAGTGAATTATTAGAAACATTTGACATTTGAGATATTGTAGCAAATGCATTGCATTTCTTTATTTGTTCAATATTGTTGTTTCTAAGGCATATATCTGTTATGTTTGTTCATTTGGCCATGCTTAGCATAAACAGCATAAATAATCTTCTACCCTCTGTTGGAAGAATAATGCAATTTTATATCAGACTTCAATTCTGAAGCAAGATCAGCAGTTTTATTGACAGTGAAAGTTTCCATTTAAGAAATTAATATGCTTATAAACTATTTTTTTTTTCTTATTTCATAAGAAGGGAGATATCTAATCAATATTGTGTCAAATTGATAGAAAAAAACATGTTAGATTGATTGAATAGTATTCATGTTTCCATGTTCACATAGTATTCAAATTGATAGAAAAAAACATGTTAGATTCATTGAATAGAAGTTCACCCATTATTTAAAAATTGAAATTGAATGGTCTTTTGACAAATAGTATGTTAGTTGAACAATAAAATCATGAAAGTTAATTATTTTCAGCTAACTAAGCTACTGATATCACTTCACTAGTTAAATTGATTAATTATGCGAGTTGAAGACTCTCTTAATACTCATCTAACATAGTTCAGCAGAGGCATATTTAGCATAAGGCATAGAGTATGAATCCAATGTATGAATGTTTAGGGGTAATCTAGACACCCATGGACTAGAAGAGCAGCTGGAAAAGTGCATAATTGGCATATTCTTTTGCAACCAAAAAAGTCTTAATAGACTTGACTATAGCTGAAACCATCATGTGTACAACAACCTACACTAAATTAAAATATACAGCATCTGTCTCACACCAAATACAACATCTGTCTCACTCAATATAATTGTAGAAATTCAGTTCAGATTCATTGAGCTAGAATTCATAGTGATAACCCATGAAGCAAGATTTGTTGTAGTCACTTTTTGTGGCTTGAAATGATCCCACTGCAATCGCATCACCCATGCAATCATTTTTAGGAGAATTTGTACCTTATGACAAAGGTAGAATGCCTACTATGAACTAACATGATAGCAATAGCAGTAAGCTAGACTCCTTACAAAAATGTGATAGCGTAGTCCATGCTTGGATGACTCCGATGTCTTTACTGGAGCATATCAAAGTCTTGAAACAGTGTTGAGGATCCAACTGTCAACCACATTAGCTATCATCTCAGTAGGAGTAGTAAATGATATTGCAAAGAAAACTATCCTATTCTTTACAATTCAAGCCCAAATTTGGCAGGGGCTCTAGTATTCAGTAGATGGATCATGAAGGTGGAAGATTAAATGGAATATCCACAATGAAAACAATCTCATCACGTAAGAAAATTGGAATAATAATTAGGTGATCAAATGACACCTTGGGAGCATGCAAACTACTCTCAGATTTGCCCTGTTGCAAATTTCTTAAACCCTTGAGTGGCAAGGGACTGCGAAAAAAATATCACTCTATTCTGATGATTTTGTAAGTTCCTTATATTATTGATTATATTAAATTATAATTTTTTTTCACAAAACACTCTGGAAAGGAAGGCAGTAGGAAGCCAAATTTTGCTTGCAACTTCAAAAAAGTGCCCCTAATTTGTTGTTTGGATTGCTGATCAAAGGTAGGCGGAGATAAGAAATATTGATAAGAAAATGACTTCTATCCAATTAAAACATTGTATTTAATATTTTTTTTTCCTTTTTTTTTCGGTTTTGTAGGGTGGAGATCATAACTGCACAATGAATTCCAGTTCAATAGAAAAAATGAAATTTGTTCTTGCCATTGCATCAAGTGTTATTCAATTGGCAATACAGATTTGGAGTGATCTTCAAAATTCAAACAATATACAAAAAAAATTTAAGCAGCATAGAATAGACTTCTCTGAAATAAGACAATCATCAAACATGGACTTAGATGATATGGAAACAATGCTTCATGCAATCACTTCTGAGTTGGAAAGTGACATTGCGGAAACTAATTTATCTGTTTCTCAATGGGAAGGAAGAATTCAGGGTGAGTGGTATATCAAACCACGCTCTTTACATTGGTGGAACCACTACATTTTTCAAGTTAGATGTGATGATGAACGTTTCCGCAGCATTTTTAGGTTGCCGTATGCATTATTTCAAAATCTTTGTGAAAACTTGAATGATGACCTAAAGCAAGGTGATATACCACATTCATTTGCTATAGCTTTACAGAGTAGGGTCCTTCTAGTTGAGAAACAGGTTGCTATTGCAGTTTTACGATTGTCATCTGGAATGACAATGGTTAACATTAGTGAGCTATTTGGTTGTGGAAAGTCAACTGTGGTAAGAATTGTAAATAAATTCATCAATGTCTTTTATAGTCGATTTCGAGATCATATCCGATGGCCTAGTAACCAAATGGCACTTGAGCGTGTAAAAGAAGGCTTTCATCTAAAACGAGGATTTCCAAATTGTTGTGGAGCTATAGATGTAACTCACATCCAGTTTCATCTTCCACCCAATGAGTGTTCCTCTGATTGGTATGATCGTGATCATAACTATAGTATGTCATTACAAGCAATTGTTGATAGCAATATGTATTTCATGGACGTCTTTACAGGATGGCCTGGTTCTGTAAATGATTCTAGGCTTCTACGAAATTCATGCTTTTATAAACTGTGTGAAGGTGGACAAAGATTAAATGGTCATCCAGTGTCAATTGGGTCAGTAAATATGAGAGAGTACATTATTGGTGATGGCGGATATCCATTGTTGCCATGGTTAATTACACCATTTAGTGGAGGTCTAACAACAAACCAAACAGAATTCAATTTTAAGTTGTCATCAACACGCATTGTGGTAGAGCGTGCCTTTGGGAGGCTAAAGAGGATGTGGCAAATTTTACACTCAAAAATGTGGCATCCAAATTTGAAAATGGTTCCAAAAGTCATTGTTTGTTGTTGTATATTGCATAATATGACATTAGACATTGTGCAGGATGAAGATGATACATATGAAGATGATTTTGCTCAGAATGGAACAAATATGGCAAGCAATGAATCAGCTGATCCAGTTGCAACAGTAGCTCGAGAAACATTAATGAATTTTGTAAATGCTGATATGAATAATGTAGACATGTAGAGGCATAAAAACCAAAAGTTTAATAGATTTTGTATGGATGTAATAGATCTCAAGACATGTTTTCAATTTTGAATTACTTTTGTAATTATTTATATTGTTTTTGTTATTTTTTCCTCCTTATATGAATGCTGATATTTCTATGTGGGAGATTTCTATTTGTTAAGATGGTATATGTTGAGCTTTGCTTTGGGAGTTTACTGCACTCCTATTCATTTCATTTTATTGAATGTGCTTTTCTTGGAGAATTGCAAGACTTGTTCATTTAGTGTAGTATATCTCCATATGTTTAATAAAATAAATAATCTAAATTCAAGAGCATGTTTTTTTGGTAAAGTTTTTGTTGCAAAGTATTGGATATAGAGGCATTGTAGGTGTGATTCGTTGTTGATCTAAAACCGCCTGTTTGTATGGTTTTGATATTTTGAAATTAATTCACAAATATGCAGATCTGAATTGATGTTATGCTATAAATAATGTTCCATTTGTGAAAAAGATAAAAAAATAATGTAGTTAAATGCTATAAATAATGTTCCATTTGATTCTTTTGTACTTTTGCTATAGCATTTGTTTGAAGCATATGGTTATAAAGAGGCTAAAGAGATCCACTTTTCTTTAAGCCCACAATCATCCTTGAAGGAAGATTTGCAGATCTCGTTGCCTGAGATGGATGTTTTTCTCCACCATGTTCATGATGAGCTAGTCTGTAAAGGGAAATCAGATAGACATGTCTATTGCATAAGTATTTGGCACCATCATTACTGCTCACTGTATTCACTTCCCTTAGTTTTATTTTCATGGTTGACTTCCATGTTACTAATGATTTTCTGGAACTACCTCTACAATGCTATTGCTCTCAGGGCTGCTTTTTTCATTTCCTGTACCTCTTAGACCAGAAACAGCTTGGAGAACAGATGATCCCAAGGCACATATCTGACCATCTTTTGATGAAGTGACTGTCAAAAATGAATATGACTGTCTCTTTCAAGAGTGTCACTTCTTCACATCCATTCATTATCCACTGCTTATTATAGCCTGCCATTGTGTTTGGTATGGATCTTATGATGCTGCGTAGGCTTTAGCCATATGTATTCTCATATTGCACCCCCCCTGTGTCATGGTCAGTGAACTATTATTGTGTTTTCATTTCAGTCATTAGGACTCTTGAAACATTTCCCTTTGAAGAGGATTGTCCTTTCTCATAAGGTGCTCACTATCCTCTATACCTTGCTCTCCAAGTCCTGTCAAGCTTGATAACTCTGCCACCTTCAAATTGTGAATTTGCTAACCTTCTCATTTTTACTGCCATTAACACTAGATTTATCCTCAAACAATGTTGGTAGACATGTTTTGATGGCTGTCATGCAATATAATCCTCTTCTATTCCATGGTGGTTGTTATAAGAGACTGTCATTCCTAACTGAGCTTGATTGTTGTCCTTTTACTGATCTTTTTGCAAATACCCTTCTCATAGGCACCAAACTTTGTTGTGTCTTCCTCATGAACAAATCCATAAGGTTTTGAGCTTCTTTATCTTTCTTGGTCTGTCATCATTACGTTCAGTCATACCTTCAACTTCAGTAAACACAACCAAATCTCCATCCTGGACGATCTGCCTTAGCAGAGTATGCAAGTTCCTTCCTATTTAACCCATAACCATCAACAACTCTGCTACTTTGCATAACTCAATCTCCATGCTATTTTACTTTCCCTGTTCCCCTTCTCTTCCATGCATTTTATTCTTGCACAGACTCTATAAGAATCCTTCACCATCAGCATCTAACTCTCTTCTCTAAACTTTGCACTAAGGCTTCCCATAATATGCTGCATCCAATTCTTGAAGATGGTTTTTTCCATGAAAATTTTGGGGAAAAATATATTGCCTTACAAGAACTAAGAGCATTATAAGCAACAGAAAGAAAAAACCAGCAACGGGAATCCATGTAATACAAGAACCAAAAAAACAAATAGCATATATATGTAATGAGTTTATTTTGTAAACTTTATAACTCTGGAAATAAGAGATTTGTATTCTACAATTCTGAGCATGAATAATATTGCTATTACCATTCATAATATGTGCTGGGAATGATCAAAGATTTCAATTTGTTTAAGTGACTTCTGAGTTTTGTATCTGTTCATTTATTGAAAAGCAAATTAGCTTCATTGATTATGTTTTCATGGATGTTTTGTATCTGTTCATAGTATGTTTGGGTTGCTGAATGGTCTCAATTCAAATATTCGTTCAGGCTGCTATGCTATTAGGAGAGAGGTGATATGGTATTTTTTTTTCAATATTAATTTCTGTTATTTTGATAATTACAGACACAATGCTGTATGGAAAATTTTGACTATTTTTTGAATAATGAATGATAGTTATGCTCATTAGTTAAAAAAAAATAAAAAATAAAAGATTCTAAGCTAAAATCTTTAAATAAAATTGCAGACACAATGCTGTAAAGAAAAATTTGATTTTTTTTGAATAATGAATGATGGCTATGCTCATTAGTTCAAAAAAAAAAAATTAAATAAAAAATTATGAGCTTAAATCTTTAAGCAGAATTGCAACATTAAATCCATGGGACCACTAGCTTCCTCAAATTTCGGAGCTTAAAATTTTAAGTAGCAGTGCACCACTAAATTCATGGGACCACCAGCTTCCTTATATTTAGGGGCTTAAATTTTTAAGCAGAATTGCAACTAAATTCATGGGACCATGTACTTTAAATTTAGGGGCTTAAATTTTTTCAGTATTTTAGCGCATTTGTTTACTGTTTTAGTGCATTTGTTTATTGTTTCAGTACATCTAACCACTGTTTTAATGCATATGGTGTTTTAGCGCATCTGGTCTCTGTTTTAGCACTTTTATAGTCAATCTTAAAATGGTCATATGAAGGTCTTTTTCAAAGCTTTTTTTTAAATGGGGTAGAATTTCATAAGCTACGCAATGGTGTCAGTGTTTCTCAATTTTTGTATAGTTAAAATATTTAATTTTACATCTAAAGTCAAAACACATCGTAATGTGGTCTAAATTTTAGGGTTTTTATGCTTAATAATTCATCTAACCCTTATATCTTCTTGTTTCTTGATCTCATCTAACATTTTGAGCACTTTTGTAAGTTAGGAAATCAAAAAGGGAAGGGATGAAACAAAGAAAAAGGCTTCTTATGGCATCTTTATTCTATTGTATCAACTATTTTTAAACACTATGGGGAGCAATTATAATTCCATTTCTAAGGACTTTGTCATTTTCAAGCATTTTAGGACTCAATAAATTTTGTTTGGACTTAAAAAAACAAAAAAAATGGATTAAAATGAACCTTAGGAACTTACTAGAGTTTGTTTTGAGGTTTTAAAATTGAACAAGAAATCTTCACATTTCAATCTTAATTCTTAGAAAGAATCCATTCTTGCTTTGAAGGTTAAAATGAACATGCGCTTTTGTAATTTTTTATACAAAGTAATCACATTTAAAAGGGTGTATGCACTTCTCTCGTGCTTCACGGCGATCTTGAGAATCAAAAGTCATTTTGGTGACATTAAGTTGTATAAAATATTGCCTCCATATTTCAATTTGGGTTCCTAAAATTGAACAAAGTTTGCGAGTGTGAGTTGAGTATATCACATGTGTTCTCTCTTTGTTCACACAAACAAATATTGATCGAACTACGGATGTGCTTGCTCTTTTTTTTTTACCCTTAGAGGGCCTTCCTGGTGGGAAAAAAGCAATCACCCTAGGGAATGACCCAACTGGGAACATGCTAAAGCCAAGTGACTTCCACCTGATATATAAGTGTGGGTACTTGAGGAAAGTTCAAGTATCACGAGGATTGTTCCGACAAGAAGGGAAACAATGGTCTCTTTCCGTATGGATAATCCCCCATGAACGAAATTCCTATACTAGAACCTTTTGTTTAGAAGCCCAAATCCTTATCTATTTGTTGGTGCAAGAACGGTCGTTTTGAAGGCGTCCCACATTTTTGCGGTTCTTTGTAGAGATGAGAAGTATGCCATGGGAGTTTCATGGGTACTGAAGCTTGGTGGACTCGAGAAGTGTGTGTCATGGAGGGGAGCCAGTGTGGTCAAGATTCTAATCATCCGCTAAGAATAGGCGCAACTGGATTTATCCAAGTGGGAACTCAACAAATATTGTCTCGTACTATCCATAGGGTTGTGCATGTTCTTGGAATCATAAACACTTTGCTTGGACCTAAAACATTAGAAAACAAACATTCAACATGATCATCAAATTTCAAACCCTTTAGGAAGAGAAAATACCTTTGACAAAAACCAGGTGCTATTGCTTGTCCCTAGGGATTTCATTCTTAGAGGCTTCTAAGTATCTGGACTTATATCTCATTTTTCTCTCTCTAAAGTCAACATTAGGAAACTATTGCCTTGAATCTCTTGATTTCCACATAATGGACTTTGTGGTATGAAAATAAATTGAGACATAGACATTCAGTTTGAAACTTAAGCAAGAAATTGGATGTGGTAAAAGTAATTCATTAATCAAGATGAAATCAATTGAACCCCACACATGGGCTTGTTTATCTTTTGTCTTATGGTCTTTTGAAAAAATATTGATCTTTTGGTTTGAAGTACTCTTAGGGAAAAGCATGTTCTTCGAAACCTTGGTCTTGTAAACAAGTCTCTCTTAGGTTCATTTAGGATCAAAACAACCAATCATTTCATCCATCTCAAACATCAATCAAATCCCATCTCACAAACAACTTTTGAACCATTGGAAAAATCATTCATACTAGACTTTTGGAAAATCCTTTAAATCAAAATCATCTTGTTTGACTAGGCATGTATAGCTGAATCCTTCTTCATACACTTAGTTAAATTATCATCTTATGGAAAAGTTTAATCCAAGACAACATCTAACCTCTTAGAGTTTATGACTTCATTATCAAATCCAAATCAAATCCAAAATCAAAAATCCAAAAGTCCTAAAGTCTAGTATTCCTCCAAAGTTCCTAAAAGTTCAACACCCGTATCATTCACCCCTTTCATCTTTCATCTTTGGTCCTAAATTCCTTAGAGGTCAACAAGGTCAAAACACAAGAAGAACATGGAATATAAACTTGCTCCATACATCATGAGTGATCTAGGTCAACCAAAATATCAAAACCTTACAATATCAATTGATTATCAAAACTCACATTTATGCAATCCATAAATGGCATCATTATCTCCTACAAACCTCAATGGTACAACAAATGTGAGTATTCCCATTCTAAATTTTGGAACACCTTTCTCTATGGTAGATTTAAATCAAAGGAAAAACCTACAAATATATCAACCAAACAATCAATGCATGAGTCTTCAACAAAACAACATTATCCCACCAAATCCATACATGCCAAATGTGAATATACCAAGTACAAGTTTACCAAACATGAACATTTAAAGTCCACACTTGGTAAACTTTGGGATATATATGTTTGAAAATCATACAAATGATGTTCAAAGTCCAAACAATATGTTAACAAATCCATGTATTGATCCAAGTCAAGGTAACACCATGCAAAATCAAAGTTACCTAAATCACAGCAATGTGATTCCCAACCACAACAATGTTCAATTTCAACCTATAAGGCCAACTATGAAAATCATCCCAAATCAGAACATTGTCCAAAATCAATTTTTTCATGATCCCATGCAAACACCACAAGCATACATTCCAAATCTTCTTCAACAAAAACCAAATCAACTATATCAAGCATGTCAAGATCAAAATCAAGATCAAATTTTGTGGGATCAAATTGCTTCACTTGCCAAAATAATTGACTAATTGCACCAAGATACATCTCCACCCCAAAATCAATACACTCTTCCATTGGTTAAACCACATCATCAAAGCATTGAGTTGTGTCCAAAACCACATCAAGAACAATATCTCCAATGTCAAGAGGTTGGATATCAAGATCAACAACATCAACAACAAACCCAACATCCACATCTAAAAGATCAATCACCACATCTCCAAAATCAATCACCACAAGGTTAATTAAAAGTATAGATCTTACAAGGTAACAAACGAAAATACACACCACTCAGGGAACTAATTGAATCAGTCATGCAACAGTTGATACAAGAAAATCTCATCAAAATCCCCATTTATGAGAATTATCAAGAGCCCCAAGTTAAACCACCAGGGTATAATGAGAAACACCTTTGTAATTTTCTCAAAATAAAGGGACACACAACATCAAATTGCATTTGACTCAAAATTATCATCGAAGACCTGATTGATCAAAAAATAATAACTATTGGGGACAATGATCAAGATTCAACCACTAGCGATAGCATTGATAATATCTCCACCACAATTGTTGAAAACAATGATCAAAATCTATCCATCAATGAGCACCTTGAAGATTTTTCTACCCCATCCAATGATCAAATCAACATGCATCAAGAGTCATTTTTTAGTCATGATCAAAATCCCTCAATATTTGGCAATGATCTATTTCAAGGAGTGTTAGAATTATTTGATCCTATTGACATAATCCATGACCCATCAACCAATGATCATGCTGAAAATGTCTCTACATCACCTAATGAGTTAGATAACATATCTCAAGAATTTATTCCAAAGCATGATCAACATCTTTCACCAAAGTCTAGCAATGGTCCTTTCTAAGAAATATTGACATCCTTTGACCTCATGGTTACAGATACTAAAGGAATCCTCAACTCAACATTTGATCCAAGTTCACTCAAAGATCAAGAGGATATTGAGCCATTTCCCATGCCTAATGAGTATATCCAAGAACCCTTTATAAGCAATCCATCCTTTGAAATTGACCCATGTCAAGAACTTGATCCAAAACATGTCAAAAGCAATTTTGAAATCATTCAAGATCAAGAATTTGTATCTCCAAGATACTACAATGATCTAATGGACACTCTCCTATCTATACTAGATGTCACAAATGATGATCACATCCACATAGCACATACTCCTCCATCTACCCATGAGATGCTTTCTTTGGATGGACACATAGATAATCTTCATTCAGAATAGGATTCCTTTACTCCTAACATTATTACACAAAAAGAATAGGTTATTGATTCCTACAATCAAACTGAGTTGTCAACATTAGGTTCAAATATATCCCAAATTCAGATTGGGGACATCATGTATGAAGATATCCAACATTATCCACTCAAGGAAACAGATCAGACAAAATAGGATATTTCGGAGTCAGCAAAGCAACAAATTGAAATAATGTCATCTGCTGTGATCATTTATCAGAGAATGCTTACTGAACAAGACATCTCAAAACAAGCAGAATCAAAGAACAAAGGTGTTACTACCACCATACTGGGGTAAAATATGTCTCAAGCAAACATCAACATAGGGAGCACTAAGAATCGTTATGATGAAACCGATGCCAATACTACAACCATCCACATCATGAATCTTCATCCACCATCCACGAATTGGGACCAACATCAAAAGAAGGATGTGAATCAAAGTAAGAAAAACATCATCAAAGAAAAAGAAGTTGAGAAGCATAATGGACAAGTCAAATACACATGGATACCAAAAAATACAAAGAAAGGTTATCCCTATCAAACTCCATTAGTCAAAGAAACTATGGGGCAAAATAAAAAAGGGAAAAGTATCCATCAAAGATGTCCACAAAAGCAAAAGAAGGATTTTCAAGCAACATGCAAAGTATATCAAGCAGTTGGTCCTAATTCCAGGTACACTTTTGTATCCACCCATCATTGCTCATCTTCCCAAGTTTGGAGAGTCAAAGATTCCAAACTATCAACCAATCCATCTGTTATTCCTAAACACACAACACCATCCACCCCTCCATACATGATATCCAATTCTCACATTGACCATGTATTGGCAATGACCCTTCATCATAAGGATTCAGAAAGCACTCTATTGTGATGTGCACACAAAGACAAAGTTAACTCCGATATCAACAAAGTAGATCAGGAATCTCAAAATTTTCTTTCAAGTGCACATATCCTAGCAAAGCAACTTATTCAAGTAGGATATTGATGGAAAATTATGACAGAAGCATCTGCATCGACACCACTAGGTGGTTCAACATGAGCTTAAAATATTTTACAAAAAAAAAATTTAAAAACATAAAAATCAAAAAAATTAAAAAAATGATTGAAAAAAGTAAAGAAAAAAAATCATCCTCTAGTGAAAACCACTACGGTTGTGTTTTAGACAAGTACCATGATGAAAACCTAGAAAATAGGTGTCATATGTAGAATTGAGCATCTACGTGTGCCACTTCAGGTGAAAGAATCTCATCACATCCATAATAAATCCAACATTCCATCCATCCCATCCATAATAAATGCATTCATCCATGAACCATTTATCCAATCCATTTTCATATATCTGCATCCATCTTCCAAATTATCTTGATCTTGATGAAAGTTTGGTGCACACTTTACACTTGCTTATGGTAAATATCTTGACATAGGTCATTTTCATTGATCCTATCCTACATTATTTGAGCCATGAAGCAGTATCCAATGAAGCATTCCTCTATTCAAACACCTTATCTTATCGCAAGATAATCCATATCCCTCCATCCATAAATCTATCCAAGCATCCACGCATGGAATTTCATACATTGCTAGACATTGGGGGAAGATATGTACATCTTGCTTTGGGAACAAATCTTAATCTATATCCTCCAACTTATGTGGTGATCTGAACATTGGAAAATGTAAAATCAAATTGGTCAAAGCACTTGTGAGAAAAAAATCCAAATCACTAGCCCATGGGCATATTTTGACAAGAACATGTTCCTTATCAAGCTTCATCTTTCATTGAACATCAATCCAAACAATCAATATCAGTTGCATCTAACATATGATTCAATGTCATATCAAATCATTCAAATAGACTTTGTTCCAAATCAAGCTTCAAAATCCCGATCAATCAAATCCAATCAATCTGTCATCATCTTGGGATATCCTTCCCAATCTTTGTGTTGCTTAACACTATCCTTGCATTGTTGTGTATCCTCAACAATGTTATCATCATCAAATCAATCAATATGATCAATCAAACCTAGCTTGGTTTTCAAAAAAATCCCAAAACAAAGCACTAATATCATCACACATATCCATATCGTCAAAATCATGCGAAAATCCAAAAACATCCAAAACATATCAAAATCTTAAAACATCAAAAAGTTAGAAAAATTCAAAAACATGCTATCTAAACTATGTCATCTTTGAGCTTAAACATAGGCAAGGATAATCTTTGATTAGCCCTTGAGACACAAAAACACAAAAACATTCAAAAAAATACAAAATCCAAAAACATTCACAAAATCTCATAAAACCCCGAAACATTTGTAAAACCTCAAAAAATACCAAAAACAACCTCAAAACATTTCTTGAAAAATCAAAAAACATTCGAAAAGCCCAAAAAATCCATCCATCCCATCTCGCTTTCACCCGCAATAAACATTCACTCATAATAAATCATCGTCACCCCCAACCTTTGGTGAAACAATTGGAAAGAAGTTTAGCAGACTGAAAGTGAAAACTCAAACATCAGAGTCTCAAGTCTAGGTCAGTAGGTAAACAAGTTGGTCAACTTTTCATATCAATAGCTAATCATCCAGTCAAATCCCAAATCATCTGATATCATCATATCCTAGGATGCATCCTTCCTACAATGGACATCAACATCAGGCATCACCATAGTTTAGTCGCACTGGGGTATGTGCGGGATCATGATGGGCCAAAAAGTGGCGATATGATGGGTATGTGTAGGGTATGTGGCTTATGGCTTTTTTTTAACCCAAAATTGATGAAACAAAAAGGGTTTTTAAAGGAGATTCTAAGTTTTCCACCAATATAAATTATGTTTTACTTTGAATTTAATAAATAATTATTATTCATTTTCTTTTTGAATTACGACTAAAGTCCTAATTGATAGGCTGATTGAAAAACATCTATAGCTTTCAAATGGTATCACATTTTTTGAATCCAAAATATGAGTCACATTCTATGCTTCGCATACTATAGGATTAAAACAAAGAAAGTTGAATTTCATGAAGTTTTGATCAAGTTAAGGTGGTTAGACATACGAGTTTTTATATTTTTAAAAAGTTTTCATAAAAAATTCATAATTAATTATTCACTTAGAAAAAAATTACAAAAAAATATGCTTCACATCCGAACATGAGTCATCTACTTATATCTAAAATCTTATAAAAAATTATTATCATTTTATTGTGGTTATGGTGGTCAAACAAACACCTACTTCTTATTTTTTCCCTGAAATTTAAGTACTACTGCATTGAAATTTCAAATTTTCACCAAATAGATTCTCTTTTTTTATAAATAAACCTAGTAGTTTAGAAACTACATTCAATTTGCTACATATTCTATTCTTACATATTTTTGAAATAATATAGATAACTTTTTCAAATTTTTACGTCAAGTTGCCTAACTCTATTTTTTATAATTTTTTTGCCACTTAAGGGCCTGTCTTTTCCATGATGATCCTACACATACCTCGTGGCTAGCTGTATGGGGAGCATTAGCTTGTTTATTTACTTCATCTTTTTCTTGTTGATTTATCTTAATGCACTTGTTTCGATGACCTCTCGATGATGTCCAAAGAAAAGGATTCAGAGAGAAAAGAATAGGGCAATGATCATTATCTTTTATCTGTTATGCTTGTTGGATATTCTTGTAATATAACTTGGTCATGCGTGCTTTGTTTGGTTTGTAGGGAGGATATTTTAGGTGTCTTGTTGACCACATAGGAAGGCTTGCCTTTCTATGTTTTGGTCTGAGATGTTTGAAATATTTGAACTGCATTTTAAATAAGGTTTCTTATGCCAGGTGTGAACATGAGTACTCCTATCTGATTGTCGAGTCAAAGATCACACTAGGTGCAATGCCATCCTGGTTCTTTATACCTTGATGCATTGTGCCTACGTGTGTTATCAAACATAAGGTAAGTAGTCTTTTTAAAACCCCAATTCCTGATAAGCATCATCATCATTATCATCATCTCTAATAAAGTCTTAATGGCTCATGGACTTGTTGGACTTCTACATCTTCTTAGAATCAAGGGTTCATCCATCTTATTCTTCTACTTCTATCCATCTTGTTCTTCTCATTCTTCTATATTTACTAACATTTCTATCCAAGTATCAATTTGTTTGTTATATCAAAATATACATGAGGCTATCCATGGCTGATGAATGTCTATACATCATCAAATCTGTCTACATCAAACATTTGAGCTAAACTAATCTTGAACCTCTTTATCATGAGAGCAACCCTCAAATCAAACTTTTCGCTTGATCTCTCGAGGGGGCAATGTACCATTATACTTCTTTCTACTAGAGCATCCAAAAAAATAAAATAAAAATTGAATTTTTATCTCAGGCAGGATTATTCTTTGAACCAACACAACAGGTACATTGCTTCAAAGAGGGGAAAAATGTAGACACATAAAATGTAAAGATTGATCTCATGCACCTAATCCTAATTACTAACACCAGTTCATCATGAATCATCTCCTTTGCTAGTCATTTAATTAAATAATATTTATTTAATTAAATTCATCACATTTCATCTCTTAATTAAATAAATCAATTTTATCTAATTAAGTCATCATCTCCTATTAATTAAATAAATCATTTTATTTAATTGATCCTATAGTCCCTCTTTTAATTAAATAATTCATTTCATTAATCTCTAAAGTCATCTCATTTAAATTAAATAAATTTATCTTTATTTGATTTAAAGCTAACACCATTCTCTTTAATTAAATAAATAAAACTTTATTTAATTAAGTCTAAAATCATTATTCCTCTCATTTTGATTTATTTAAATCCTAAAATATAAATCAAATTGTCAAATCAGCTAATCTTCATCAAAATTAATCAAATTAGGATTAATGCTAACACTAATCACTCAAATCCTCTAGATTTTGCAACTTGCACAATAAATCAATTTATTTGATTTATTAAATCTCCATTTTCATTCAAAAAAGCATGAAAGGATGGAATATTCCTCAAATTTAAAAAATCCCTCCAAAAGGATTTGTACATCCAACAAGTCATTAAAGGCCTCTTACATGTCCTTTTCCTTGAGCCATGTGGCATTAACTTCATTTTCTTCTCCCTCCAACATGTCACTTCCTCAAATTTTAATTTCCACCTATATGCATTTATTTGCACAATGACCAAAATGTGCTCCACCTTTGTCCACTCACATGTTGACAAGTGGCTTTATGCTATTGGTTGGTGTTTGATCCCACATTCATCCATTTTTTCTATTCTTCCATCTTTGTCTTCTATAAATAGAACTCTTCTTCTAATTTTGGATCCACAATCCATGCAAGATTATTATACTCAAATTCATCCACAAGTTTATGCATTTGAATCCACAATCTTAAACATTTTTCATCGACAACTTGTGCTAACTTATCATCTTCATGTTTTGAATCAAGATCATCCATTTTCATCATTTCATAGCTAGGTCATGGAGAAATTTCATCAAGGAGCATCAAATCTTCACCATTGATCATCAAGCTTGCAAGGAATTGGGAAAGGGCCATTTTCCACATAAAAATGGCACCATTTCTCATATGGAATTGAGAGTTTGTTTATTTTGAGCAAGATTAGATAGTTTTTTATTTGTGTTCTTCATGTTATTTCTTGTTCTTGATATTTCAAATGAATTTCATGGGGAATGATGTTTCTAACTTGCATATTGGACTAATAATGTGTTTGTTCTTTGTGTTTGTATAGGTCTAGGATCACCATAAATATTTTACAATTTAAATATAGATATGTTTTTTTTTAGTAGTTATTTTATTTATTTAGGAGTTCTTTTTATTTAAATTTGATATCTGTAAGAGAGGGGGACCACCGTGTGCAAGACCCTAGGTCATAGAAGGTCAATATGCAAGAGGTTGCCCTAACTTACCTTAGCTAAGTGCAACATGTAGGGTAGGAGGATGAGAATGATGAGGATTATGAGGTCCTACAATCACTCTAAAATCCCGAGTTCTAAGGTGGGGCTAGGTGAGTCAATTTTTAGGTTCAACTCTGTGCCTTAGGGAGCTCTCTGCCCGATGACGTAAGCGTAGTCTCTAGATGACAACATGACATGCTGGCGTCTCTAAAACGTGTCATCATCCATACGACCAGACAACAATAGAGAAAAGGTTGAACCCACCAAAATGACTAATAGCCTAGCTATTCAACAAAAAGGCCAGAATGAAACAAGTAAATAAATGAAATATTCTCTAATGTTATAAACTAGAAAAGCAAGTGTAAGGAAAATAAGAAAGATCTCACCAAGGAATTCATTCTCCGGCTTATCTTCCTAGCAAAACGCACACCTACACACAACAAGAGGGAAAATTTTGGGTGGCTGAATAGGGGCCTGCTTCAGTCAGACCCTCATTTAGATGTTTCCCCCTCCACGGACAACTAAGGAAACAAGATAAAGAAATAGTATAATAAAGACAATGCGAACACTACAAAGTAGTACTCTGCTACTCAACCAAGTGATAGAGGAGAGGAGAGGGAAGCTTACCACCTCCACCAAGAGCACTCAAGGCTACTTGGGGTAGAAATGATAGGAACTCAAGCCTCTGTTGCAATGGTGTGGTCCCAAATGTGCTCTACTGAAGTGATAGAGTGAAGCTTTCACTACAATGGTGTGCTTGAATGCTTGAAGTGAGTGAGAATGGATGCAAAAGAGTGTGAGTATGGAAGCTTGAAGTGTGCAATAGCTCAGAAGAAGTTGTGAAGAGTTGGATTGAATGTTGAAGGGGTGAATTTGAAGAGGGAATGAAGAAAAATGACCATATTTGGGTCGGTTGGCCAAAGGGGGCATTACAACTTCACTGCCAATGAGAAATGTAACACCTTTGTAGGTTTAGCCACAAGAATCTACCAGGGACATCAGCACGTCGTACGGGTGTCGCTAACAGAAACGCCCCCACCAATGCTCAAAATAGGTGTCAAGTGGACCACCAACAGTGGGCTTAAGTGGAATTTAGCCTCCGAACATGGCTTTCTAAGGTGGATAAGGGAAAAAAGGGGATTTGCATAGCATATGCAAATTCACTCTTATACATTTTTCCCCCACTTTAGCGAGCATGAGTACTGATGAGTGCTTGATAAAGTAGATCAAGAAGAGAGTAGAGTTAGAAAAGTATACCTGAACCTTCGAGAAAGCAGTACTTGGTATGGCATACCCAAAGGTGCAGGAAAAGTGAAGGACTCCATAGCTTCTCGGAACTATGAAGTTGGAGAAACAAAGCGTCTTATAGGCCCGTGAACCTGCAAGGAGGAAACCCCCAAGATTTCTCACATGGAGGAAGCCCCAAGGAAGTGCCCTACAAGCTGTCAATCGCATAGGGAAGGTACTCTCCATGAATTCAAGCATGAAGAATATCAAAAAAAGTTCCCTACAGGTTCTCAGTCCTACAGGCAAGGTATTCTCCACGAACTCAAGCATGAAGAACACCCGAAAAAAGTGCACTATAGGTTCTTGGTCCTGCAAGGAAGGTATTGTCCATGAACTCAAGCATGAAGAACACTGAAAGAAGCACCCTACATGTTCTCGGTCCTGCAGGGAAGCCATCCCCAAGATATCTCACATGGAGGAAGCTCAAAGGAAAGTACCCTACAAGTTCTCGATCTTGCAGGGAGGTATCCCCCAAGATCTCTCACATTGAGGAAACCTGAGAAGGTAGACTCTACAAAGTCAAGAAGTAGTGACACATCTTCCCACAGATAGATCATGTCGAAAGTGGTTGTGTAGGAAAATAAGAAGACAGTCACGCAGGATGTCAATAAGTAAAACTTCCAAAGGGATCCCTCGGGAACCCTTCAAAAGGAGAGAGGTCCACTCAAGGGACGTGTTGCTTGAAAGGTAAGGTCTAGCCAGGCTTCCCCCGAGCTAGATGTGAAAAGTAAAATGGAATGAGTCTAGTCGGGTCAGCCCCAGGCTAGACGTGAAAGAATTCCATGCAAAATAGAGGCTTTGAAAGAAGGGTCCATTGGGAACCTACCATGAGAAAGAAGGGGGGTCCACTCAAGGGACACACAATTCAAAAGTAGTTGTTCTTCTTAGAGCGATTCATCATCAAGGAATCCTTTTGAAAGATGTTCACTTCATCAAGGAATTCGAAAGGAAGGATATGCCCCCGCGCAAGGGGAAATAAAATTTGTTCCCACTTCGGAGGAAGGTCTTCAAGTCCTTTCTTTATGAACCCGTGATGAAGGAAGCACATTCCACTAGGGTTCCAAGTTGAGAATGTGATTCTAAGGAAAAATTTGCGAAGACTTTCAAGAAAATATTTGTTGGCATCAAATTCATTTTTTGAAAATCAAAGTGTTGAAGAGGAGCGTTGTCTCACATAGAAGGGACAACTCAAGCAAAGAAGAGAGAAAGATAAAGAGAAAGAAAAAAAGAAAAGAAAAACACAAACAAAGGACATAGGGGGATCTGGTTTAGCGAGGTCAGATTTGTCTGAGCTCATATAATAATAGGTGACCACAATGCAAGGTGAAAGATCATCAATCCCCAACCAAATCAGGAAGAATGCATGGAATACAAAATAAAAAATTGGGTCAACATGGAAGGGGAGCCTAAATGCCCTGAACGCTTTGCATCGTCCCAATTTATCAAAAATTAGGCACAAACATGGAGGAATGATGATGCAAATAGAAAAAGGTTTACAACACAAAAACCATGCCTATATCCAAGCACTAATGAGGGTGATGAGGGTCATCTAGGAACACATAGCACGAGTACAGGAGAACACATCACAAAAAACACACACACACAAGATCAAGAAAGGGTCTCCTCCTAACATTGATCAGCCAAGAGGCCATCCACTTCCCAATCTAAATCTTGATAAGGATGAGCCGATAATGGTGGGATGTTAAGAGCAGGAGCATCTGACCCTCCCACAACAAGGGCCAAGGAAGAAGGCCCCTCAAGGTCCTCTCCATTGAGCTCTTGTGGAGTCAAATTCAGTGATTTTGCGAAGATCGTCGATAGGGCCAGAACCTCATCCATGGCGTTAAACATGCACCCCATAGGAGGGCCATGTCTTACTTCAACATATGGGATGGGCTATGCCTTAGATTCACCACTAAGCTCATCGAAGGACTCAAGAACAGTGACAAACTCAGGAGAAGCCAAGACTGGTTCTGTCACAAGGACATAACAAGTTAGCACAAGACCACCTTGCAAAGAAGGTGGGTTCCTCTAACGTCCTTCACCGCTAGAAGGATCAACCTCCACCTCTTTCTTTGTTGGAGGAGATGAACTCCCCACATATGAAACTAGGAATGCAAAGGAAGGGGAAGAAAGAACCGCAGTGGATGCAACCGAAGTATTAACCATATCCACGAGCTTCAGGAAGGGTTGAATATTCAGAATGGACATCAACAAAGGTAGCTCCACTAAAGGAGTGATGAACACCTACACCTATTTAGGGTTAGGTGCATTTGTGCTCGCAATGGAAGTTGAGAGTGGACCGGACTAGAGAGAAGCAGAATGAAGGGAGGAAGAAGACGTTGCAGGAGGTCCTAGAATAGGAGTGGTTGTTTCTTCCTCCTTTCTTTGTAAGGCAGCCTACTCGACTAAGAGAACCTTTCGCCAACCCCTTGTGTTCACATGCAAGGTGGTTTCTGTGGCTCTTGGAGTTAGAGGTCAGAGTTTGTGAAGGGACAAGAGGTTCCTACTTGACCATAGGAATGTCCACTACGACTGTTTCAAGTGGAAGAACAAGTTCCTATACGGGAGCAAGGGGAGCAAGCTGAGGAGTGACGAGAGGAGTCGACTTGAGAGACTCAACAACAACCCTCTTTCCACTCACTGCCTTTGGAACATGAGTGGTAGGAGGTTGTTGATTGAATTCTCTATGATAACCTTTTTTCCTATCATATAAATAATACCACGATCCAGGATATTCATTAGGGAGGTTCGTGATCCTAATCTTGGGCCTTCGCCAAGGAGGGATCATCGGACCCAGTGGATAGCCACCAGGCTTGCTCATCCAATACTCTTCCCAAGAAAGGGGATAGGATGGGGTAGTCTGGGAAAAAATTACCTTTTCCTTACCTTTGCGAGAAGGAGAGGGAGCCAACATGGGCTTCTCCTCTTTCTTCGAAGAAGAGGGAGCAGTCAATGTAGCATTCTCCTTGCCTTTATAGGAAGGGGAAGGAGTCGACGTGAACTTCTCCTTCTCTTTTGGGGAAGGAATAAAAGTTGGAATGGGCTTCCTCCTCTCTTCTCGGGAAGAGGAGGCAACTGATTGTTTTGTCACATGAAGGGTCAGCTTTGGCTCCCCTTTGCCCCCAATTTTATTCTTCACATAGTTCTTGTAAAGTAGGTCCATCCTTGGAGGAAGTGGATCAACCGGGGAGGGCCAGAAGTGATCCAAAGAATATCCACCATGAGATACCAAGGGCTAATATTTGGTGTCATGTACTACATGCACGACACCCTCGTGGGAAAATTTTAAACACTTGTGGATAACGGAGGTGATCCCATTCATGGAAGCTAACCAGGGAATGCCTAGCTTCACTCTAAATAGATCTGACTCTGGGATGACATCGAAGACTGTGTCAACAGTCCTAGGTCCAACTAGGATGGACAAAGTAATTGAGCCATAGGGTTTAAGACTCATACCATTGTGTGTAGGGATGGTAGATCTTGTTTCTTCATATTTTTCCCTTTGCAGTGAATTTAATACCAATATTTCTTCACTAACAACATTCACATGGCTCACGGGATCAATTAAGACTCCTGTCACAATGTTACCATTAACACGAGCGGGAATGTAGAGAGGTGAAGGTTTGTTGTTCAAGGGTAAATCTTGTGATGTAAATGTAACATCCGATGAACCGGGTGTGGGTGGAACAGTAGAAGTTACCATGACCATATTAACATAGGCCTTAGGTTGGGTAACAAAATCAGTGGGATCAATAATCATGTTAGCAGAGTGATGGAAATGGGTTCGTGTATATCTACAATTCACTATTTTCCTTCGCTATTGATTTGTTAGTGTTTTGTTTATTCCCATAGAGACGAATGGTACCATCCTCGATGTGGTCCTATATCTCATGACGCAGTTGCATACATCGTTCAATATTATGCCCATTAACACGATGGTACTGACAATAAGTGCTCCCATCATACCAATTAGGGTAAGGTTCCTTAACAAGCTTAGGGGTCGGCAAAGTTATGATCTTATCCTCAACAACTTTTGTAAGATGGAAGTATAATATTTTGACAACTTTGTGAACTTCTGGTTGTGTTTGAGGCCATTTTCATCAACAGTGACTACTACATTCGCAACGGCTTTACCTTTCCCATAGATTGATACGATGGATTTTCCCTCAAAACGGGAACATGAAGAGGATCCCCCAAACTGAGAAACTGTTTGCTGGTACTCTCATAGAGCTACACACAAATGCGTGAAAGAAGGGTATTTCATCAAGGAAAACTTCTCTTGCTAGGGCCTTTGTAAGTTGCCTATGAACACTTTCTACACATGAGAATTTGGAAGTTGATACGAGATTTGTGAAAGGAGCTCTTGATAATGCACTATGAAGCCAGTTATCTTTTCATTATCTCATTTACATCGAACGAGATCTGAAAAGGTCATCTTCAGCCCAATGTTTGCTTGGAATTATCTAAGGAACTAATTTACAAGTTGGTCAAATGAGAAAATAGAATTGTCAAGCAAGGAATAGTACCATTCAAGTGTTGTGTCCTTGAGAAATTAGGGAAATAGTTTAGCCATCAATGCATCATGATGGAAGAAGTCAATGCAAAGGGCGTTGAAGGTAGACACATGTGTCTACGGATCCTCTTTGCCACTGAATTTTTCAAATTTAGGGATCTCCATTCCTTGAGGGAAGGGAGTGTTCAAGATAGCAACCGACAATGGGCTATGTCAGAAGAAAGGTTGGAAGATAGGTTGGGCAGAGGCTTGGGAAAGGCTTGCTAATTGGATCTGCATCTTTCCCATATTCTGAAGCAGAGTGTTTAGAATAGGGTCGTTAGAAGATAGAGGGCCAAAGGAACCTCCTCTAGAGCCACTACCAATGTGACTTCTACCAGAGCCACTACCAAAGCCACCACCGCCAATAGGGCCTCCGCCGGAACCATTGCCATGACCTCCGTCGGAACCGCCTCCACCAGCACCACCTCCACTACTGAATCCACCGCCACTACCAAAGCCTCCACTACCCAGCCCGCCAAGACATCCACCACCAAAGGTGATAGAAGGGGTAAAGCTAAAGCCCAATGGGACCTTATTCACTTTGATAGTTTTAGGTTGCTCAGGGATGGAAGGGATACTAATAGAAGGGACTGCATTAGCCATGTAAACAGAAGTGGGAGGCATTGATACCCCTAACTGTCCCTCATGCTCTTTGAAGGTGACTCCTTGTGCAAATCCAGGGTTGCTAGAAGGAGCGCACACTTCGACAAGACCGAAGAGACTACTTAGAAGCTCTATACATGTTCAATCTTTACCCATCATATGCTTTAATTCACTAACAACTTGAGTGGCTCTAGCCATCTTCAGATTTCTTTCCGAATGGTTTTCTAGATTTCCCAACCCTTTAGCGAGGGCAGACACATATTTAGCAGGGATTTGAATGGCCTCATGCTCATCCACCAATGATTGTGTGGGAGACACAGGAGGAGTGGGAACGTGATTAGTTTCGTCAATGAATCCCATCTCATTCCTCAATAACTGCTCTTATACAACCAAACTAATGGTGAGACCAGAGAAAAGACTTGTAGAAATACCAAGCAAGACCTTCATCCTATCCATCGGGAGGTGTTGTACACTTCTCCTCACGATATGCCTGGAAGTTGTGGATTGGGTTGTGATGCTCATAAAATTTCACAATACTCAAGAACACAACAATCGTGGAGTACCCAAGGGAAGCCTCAACATCAAAAGATGAACAGACGTTGGTTCACGTTGGGTTCACCAAAAATGTAAGATAGGGGGAACCATCACGTGCAAGATCCCAGGTCATGGAGGGTCAAGATGTAAGAGGCTACCTTAACTTACCTTAGCTAAGTGCAACATGTAGGGTAGGAGGATGAGAATGATGAGGATTATGAGGTCCTACAATCACTCTACAATCCCAAGTTCTAAGGTGGGGATAGGTGAGTTGGTTTTTAGGTTCAACTCTGTGCCTCAGGGAGCTCTCTTCCCGAGGACGTAAGCATAGTCTCTGGACGATAGCGCAGTGCGCTGGCCTCTCTAAAGTGCGCTATTGTCCGTACAACCAGACAACAATAGAGACAAGGTTGAACCCACCAAAATGACTAACAACCTAGCTACTCAACTAAAAGGCCAAAATGAAACAAGTAAATAAATGAAATATTCTTTAATGTTATAAAGTAGAAAAGCAAGTGTAAGGAAAATAAGAAGGATCTCACCAAGGAATTCGTTCGCCAGCTTATCTTCCTAGAAACACACACACCTACACACAACAAGAGGGAAAAAATTGGGTGGATGAATAGGGGCCTGCCTCAATTAGACCCCCGTTTAGGTGTTTCCACCTCCATGGACAACCAAGGAAAAGAGATAAATAAATAGTATAATAAAGACAATGAAAACACTACAAAGCAGTACTTTGCTACTCAACCAAGTGATAGAGGAGAGGAGAGGGAAGTTTACCACCTCCACCAAGAGCACTCAAGGCTACTTGGGGGAGAAATGAGAGGAACTCAAGCCTCTGTTGCAATGGCGTGGTCCCAAACATGCTCAATTGAAGTGACAGAGTGAATATTTTTCTACAATGGTGTGCTTGAATGCTTGAAGTGAGTGAGAATGGATGCAAAAGAGTGTGAGTATGGAAGCTTGAAGTGTGCAATAGCTTAGAAGAAGTTGTGAAGAGTTGGATTGAATGTTGAAGGGGTGAATTTGAAGAGGGAATGAAGAAAAATGACCATATTCGGGTTGGTTGGCCGAAGGGGGTGTTACAACTTCACTACCAATGAGAAGTGTAACGCCTCTATAGTTCAATCACAGGAATCTACCAAGGACATAAGCATGCCACATGGAAATATACACACTGCACGATCGTCCTGACAGAAACGCTCCCACTGACGCTCAAAACAGGTGCCAAGTGGACCTCCAACTGCGGGCTTAAGTGGAATTAAGCCTCCAAACATGGTTTTCTAAGGTGGATAAGGGAAAAAAGGGGGATTTGCATAGGGGATGCAAATTCTCTCTTATACAATATCAAAAAATTAATATTTAGTAATAAATATAACATATAAATAATATTAATATGTATATGAAAAAAACAACTTAAATTAGTGAAAAGGAGCGAAAATTTGTAGAGGAGAAAAGGAGCCGATGGGGTGACATGGAGGAGGATGGCTTCCTAGGAGAGAAGGTGAATGTGAATGGTAAATTGCAAAAGGAAAAACACATCCCGCAATGGGTGTTTGAAAATGGAACTTGGGTGTATAAGTGTCACCAACACTTTCGCAAGAATGAAAACCCAAAGAATCAGGATCGAAACCAGGGAAGAAGTTAGAAAGGGGAAGGTGAAAGGAGGGATCTTGAACAAGGGTGGAATGCAATAGGGTGCTAGAGGAACAAGAAAAGATGGAGCACGTGAGAGCCAAGGCGTGGGTGGTTCTGGGAAAAAGGATACCATGGGAAACCATCAGATCTTAGCTGGTGTCACAAGGGCAGTGGCATTCAGAAACACACCAGCAAAGTTTGGAGAGTAAAAGGATTAGGAAACCCTAAGCCAGCGAATGAAGGAAAAATGAGCCATCAAATGGGAGAAGAATTTGAATTTAGAAGAAGAATGAACCAAAGAGACCGAGAGCTGTTCAGAAGGAAAGTGACTAGAAGGAAATTCTAAAACAAAAGAAACAAAGTGAGCAAAGGTGATTGTTTAAGACTGCGAGGAAGTAAGTTATACCAAATGCCTTCAAAAATGATCGAACCAAGAGGGACCAGGGGTAAAAGCACAAAGTTGTGTCACACTTTCGACCAAATAAATAGTTTCGAGTGAAATATTTTTGGCCAAAAACATTTCGCCCAGCTAGGTTTTGACCAAAACCTATGTGCCAACGTGGCCTATTACGTGGCACGTAGGTTTCAGCCGAATACGTTTCACCCAAATCACAAAAAAAAAAAATTTTTGCTTCCCACTTTGAAATTGGCTTTGAAATTACATTTTTTAATGTGTGAGGTTTCTATAGAAAGGGTTTTGGTAGAAATTGTTTCTATCGAAACTGTCTATGTGGCATCCTAGTTGGTAGCCAACTCAGTTTTTTTCAGAATTTTTTGAAACTTTCAACTTTAGCTAGGTATTTCTTTAATCATAATGATTTTTCTGAAGAAAAAAAAAACCCTTTTGTAGAGCTCAGAGCGGAGAATCCAAATATATATATATATATTGTAATATTTTGATTACTTTTAATATATTTTATTTTTAAAATAATGCAAGTAGGTTTTAAAAATGAAAAAAGAGGTTGATTACAAATAAAAATTAAGATAGTAAAACTTATTAAAAAAATTAAATCTTATATGGGGCACAAGAGGAGAGAGTCTTCTTCAAAAGGGTATAATTTTTTTTTGAAAATGATTAAAAAAATTGAAAATAGTTGACGGCCCATGAAAACTGTCAAATTCTGACATGTTTGACTTTAAAATGTTATTATGAGAAAAATATACATCAAAATTTGATTTTTTTTCCATGCATAAGATATTGAAGTTACCTATTTGGAGAAAAAAAATTAGGGAGAAATGAAGTTTTTTTCAATTTGTTTCTTGACGGCTCGTGAAGTCACTCTTTTCTGAAATTTTTCAGCATTCCAAAATATGTCCTTAAATTGATAAAAATAATGATTTTTTAAAAAAAAAATTTAAAAAATTACAACAATAAACTTCATCAAAAGTTCTACATTTCATTAGTTTACACCATTTTAAAATTCAAAACATAAAGAGCACTTTTATGTGGTCAAAGTTCAGAATTTTTTTGTTGTTGGCCAATTCCTTTATAAAGTGTGACACAGGTTTGCGCTTTTACCCCCAGAATGATGGAAAAAACTCTGTTTTCCAAGTGGAATGGCTCAAGATTCCCTAGGGAGGAGATCAAAGTGTGGTGGTGAAACAAATTCAAGGACTGCGTAAGCATCTACCAGCTACCAAACTCTTTCTTTCTCATAAAGTGTATAGATCAACAATTAAAACTAGAAATTGTAGAAGGGAAACCACTATTTTTGAATGGTCATAGCTTTCACTTCCTAAATTGGAAATAAAACTTCAACCCTTGGAATTATAAAATAAATCAAATCCCTACTTGGATCAAATTGGTGGATCTTCCCTCAAAATTATGGAATGTGGAGGCTATGGTGAGATTAGGTGATACCCTAGGGGTGTGTTTAGGGGTTGATGAGGACTTCATAAATGGAAAATATGGTGCAAAGCCTGCATATTAGTAGAAATAGATGAGGGGGTGGGAATCTACAAGAATATATAAATATTAACAAAATATGGAAGCTGGCAACAGGAACTAGAGGTGTGGGAAGGATCAGAACCCAAAAAATGCATTTTTAGAGAAGCATTCTAGGAAGGCACTTCATCCAAGGGAATGGAGACCGGTGTAAATGAAAAAGAACTGAAAGAAATAGGGGATGAAATATCTTAGGGAGAGGCATCCCAAACCCCAGAAGATACAACCAAGAATGGTAGGATTGATCCTAAGAGGAAGAAGTTTAGAGGAGTCTCTCAGGATTGTAGCAAGACCTCCCATCCAACAAAGGATCAGTTAGGGATTGAAACCTCCTAGGAAGAAAAATCCCTCAACGCTCTTCTAGATGATACTCAGGAACTCTAGAAGGACATCAATGCCCAACTCTTGGAATTGACCAAGGGAGTAGAAAGGATGGAGATGGAACCCCTGGAAGTAAGAGAAGAATCTGGAAAGGATATGCAAGGATATCAGAGCAAATAATGAAGAAGAACACCAGGAGGAAGAAGGAGATTTCCCATAGTCTGAGGAAGAGGAGAGTGACCAATTCTCAGATGGAGAAGGTGATCCTGGGAGGAGGTAGAGGAGGGAGAGTTGTTCAAGGAAAGGCTTCTTGAACAATCAAGATCAAAGATAAATGTACCAAACATTAAGAAGAAATCCAAAAGGGGTCAGAAAACAAACAAAGCCAAACTGATAATTGTAGGCAATGCCTCTGGATAGAAAAAAATGGTTGTTGGGAAGGATAGCCTCCTTCCCATGGCCAAATGAGGATCCCTGACAAATGATGCATGGTCAAGTGCCAAATTAACCAATCAAATGCAGATATAGTTCTAATCCTAGAATCGAAATGGAGTAAGGAGGAAGGAAAGAGGAGATTGAGCAATTGGAGACAATGGAAAATCCAATTCAAGGAGGTTGCAGGAGCGTCTGGTGGCATGGGAGTATTATGGAACCCTTTAATAGTAGATGGGGAAGAGGAAAAAGAAGAAAATAATTGGCAGTTGATAAAGTTCAAATATCTAAGGAGACATGAAATCTTCTTCAGTATCAATGTATATGAGCCAATAGCTACAGTGGCAAAAAGACAAGTGTGGGACAAAATATCAAGTGAACTAGAAAACAGGAGAAATGAGAAAGGAATAGTAGTAGGATATTTCAATGCAACCTTGAATAATGAGGAGAAACAAGGAGGCTTGGGAAGAACAACAACCGTATAGAGAGATTTCCAGGAATTTATAGACAAAAATCTGCTAAAGGATTTGCAAACCAAAAATGGAACATTTACATGGTCTAAGAGAAGGAAGGATTTCAAAAAACATAGCAGAAAGGTTGGAAAGATTCTTTCTCTAGGGAGACTGGGGAGAGGAAACAACCTCTCAAGAAGCCCACATCCTACCTTTCACAGGGTCAGACCATTTCCCCGTCTCACTGACATTTGGACAAGATGACCCCCCTAAAGTATGCCCTTTCAAATTTGAAAATATGTGGCTGAGAGATGAACACTTGTCAAAGCTAATAGAGAGTTGGTGGAATGAGATTAGGTTTGGAGATGAATCAAAACTATTCAAGTTAAACAAAAAGTTAGGTTATATCAAGAACAAGCTCAAAGAATGGAATAAGACACATTTCAAGAACATTTTTCAGAGAAAGAGAGACTAGAGCAAGAGATCAAAGTCCTGAATGAGAACATAATAAGAAAGGAATGGATGCAGAGTATTTTGAGAATGAGAAGTGTCTGAAAGAAGAGCTGGTGAAAATTATGAAGAGGGAAGAATGCTATTGGCGAACAAAATTCAAGGGAAACATGGTTGAAAGAAGGTGATAGGAACACCAAGTACTTACACAAAACAAAAAATTTCAATCAAAGTAGGAACAAGATTGCAGAGATCAAGAAGGCTAACAAGGAAGTAGCACAGTCTATTGAGGAGGTGAACAAGGAGGCATTCAGGTTCTTTGAAGAAATTTTGAATAGAGAAAGCCAGGAAAACAGGGCAGCAAGGGATAATATGTTGAGTTCAATACCTACAATTATAAAAGAAGAAAAGAATAGGTGATTGTATCAAAATATTTCCTTGGAAGAAGTCAGGGAAGCAGTCTTCCAAATGAATCTAGAAAAGGCCCCAAGACTAGATGGATTCCCAGTAGGTTTCTTCCAAAAGTTTTGGGACATAGTTGGGAAAGATCTATGGGCAGTAGTGGAGGAATTAAGAAGAAAAATGACAATGTTGGGGGCAGTAAAACACACATTTCTAGCCCTAATTTCCAAGAAAAAATACCCACAGACAATGAGTGATTTCAGACCAATTGCACTATGCAATATGGTGTACAAGGTGGTCACCAAAATAATAGCAAACAGACTCAAGGAAGTTCTGAATGAGGTTATATCTGAAGAAAAAAGTGGCTTTGCTCCAGGAAGGTCAATAGTGGATGGAATAATCATTGCTCATGAAACCATACATTCAACCAAGAAAAATAAAGATGCCTGCATGGTGCTGAAATTGGACATCCTCAAAGCCTACGACATGGTAGATAGACAATTTCTCCTGGAGTTGTTGAGGAAATTCAGATTTGAAGAGAATTGGATTAATTGGGTAAAAATTTGTATCTCTACAGCTAAATTCTCAGTACTGGTGAATGGGTTTGCTCATGGTTTCTTCCCCTCCACAAGGGGATTAAGACAAGGTGACCCCCTCTCCCCATTCTTGTTCATAATCATGGCAGAGGTGTTGGGGAGAGGGATTCAAAGACTAAGGCGTGAAGGAAAATGGATAGGAGTTCATGTGGCCAATGGCATGGAACCCACAACACATCTACAATTTGCAAATGACACAGTTCTAATGGGAGAGGCCAACAGAAGGGAGGCAAGAGTGATCAAGAAATTTTTAGATGATTGTTGTAGTGCATCTGGGCAGAGCATTAACTAGGGAAAGTCAAAGGTATTTTTCCTCAACACTCAACCAAGCCTACAAAAGGATAGTCAAAATCCTAAATCTGAAAGTGGAAAAATTGCCAGGTCGTTTCTTGGTGATGCCCCTATTTGCAGGCATAAACAAAAAATTCTATTCGGAGAACCTGGTAAATAGCTGTAAGAACAAATTGGGAACCTGGAAAAGAATGTGGTTGTCCTCGGTAGGAAGAATATTAATGGTCAAATCAGTTTTACTAGCCATACTGGTGTATTTAATTTCATGTTTAAGGGTACCCAAAGCAGTGGAAGAATCCCTGACTCAAATTTTTAGGAAGTTCTTTTGGAGTGGAACAGGGGATCAGAACAAATTTCCCCTACTAGCCTGGGACAAGGTGTGCACACCCAAGGAGGCTGGTGGGGCATGGATCAAGCAGCTATCGTTAATGAATCAAGTCATGGGGGCCAAACTGATCTGGGACCTTCACACAAAAGGTGAGAAAAAGTGGGTTAGAATCATGAGGAGAAAGTATCTAGACTCAGATGAACCAACTAGAATTCTTACTACAATAAACCCTCCAAAAGGATCAATAATCTAGAATTTTATTTTGGAATGCAGAGATATAATATCAAATCATGTAACTTGGGAAATAAGAGATGGAAACAATGCGTCCATTTGGAATTATTCATGGTGTGGGAAACCACCCATCAGCAACACTTCAGGATTGGAAGAAATGACAAGGCTATGGGGGAACAAGGTTGCTAATTATGGTAGGAGAAATGATAATCAGGGATCTTATAGCTAGAGCTAGAACAATTTTCAAAGAATCAATGCACCTCAAGCACAGAAAGAAGCATTAACAAAAATCCTCAAAGACAGGTATTTTGTCCCATCCAATGACAAGGACATGATCAAATGGTCATGTGGGTCATCTACATGCACATACAAAGTGAAATTTGAATATAAGATTAGAGAGATGGCTATGGCTCAACAAGACTTGCCATGCAAGTTGATATAGGGGAAGAAATGCCTCCCTAAGGTAGGACTTTTTGCTTGGATGGTGATACAGAAAATAATTCTCATGGAGGATAGGTTAGCCACTTTCGGTGTTCAAGGCCTAGGAGATGTTCATTGTGCAAAGAAAATGAAGAGTCAGCAGATCATCTTCTCCTGACATGTCCATATGCAAATGACTACTGGAACAAAGTGAGAGATAAGTTAAACCTGCAATGCCCCATTCCAGTAAATCTCTCATCTTGGTTCAAAATGTGGCCTCAAGGTGGAAACAAATCAATTTTTGGGGGTATCTGGCAAATAACCCCGTCCATTGTGATATGGAAATATGGAAGGAATGGAACATGTGGATTTTCTAAGGGAAAGAGATGAACAAAGATAGGCTCTGGGACAAAATTGAAAGAGCTATAGTAGAGCTGGTCAACGAAGATGCTTGGTGCAAAGTAGGTAAATAGAAAATATTCACAAACTGGGATGACTGCTTAACCAAAAAAATTATTGGACTAAAGCCTCCACTACTAAGTGTCCATAAATGACACATTATAGTCAACAAAGGAAAAAAGAGCAAAAGCATCATGGAAGGCACCGGAAATAGGGTGGACCAAAATAAATTTTGATGGAGTTGCTTGTGGGAACCCAGGGCCAGGTGGAGTTAGAAGCATCACAAGGGATGATCAGGGCAAGACCCTAGCAGAAAAATCCACACCACTAGGAATATGCTCGAATAGTGAAGCAGAGTTCAAAGCAGCAACCATTGGTTTGCAGTTGGGTCTAGACTTGGGAGTGAAACAAGTACACTTGGAAGGGGATTCGCTCATCACAATCAATGCCATCTGGAGAGGCATCACTTTGAATTGGAAACTCAATCACCTGTTGTAGAGCGTCAAACAACTGGCGAATAGGTTCAAGGCCTTCCAAATTAGCCACATATACCAAGAAGGAAATAACAAGGTAGATGAGTTTGCAAAAAAGGCATTAGAAAGCACCACGTAGGCGAAGGTCGGGATACAACCAGAATCAAAGAAAAAAGTAACAAAAACATCACACCAACCGGAAATGAAAGAAACACACATGGAAATAAGGATAAAATCTAGGTGAATCGGTTTGACAAGATAGGAGTCATCAATAGGAGGCATAGAGCAAGCTAGATGAACAAGTCCCAAGGGAAAGGAAAGGATGGGAAGATAGCACATTACCATGCATTAATTTTGTTACGTACCACCAACAAGGTGGTGGCAAGAAAACACACTCCAAAGGGCACGAACATAGAAAAGACAATTATGAGGAAGTAAGGCCTTTGGAGTTAAAAGGCCTCGACCAGTGTAGTTTCAATCAAACACAATAGTGCCATCCCAAAAATAGAGAGTGATAGTGAGAGGCAGAATTGGCTCAATCCTGATATTTAGAGAGGTGTTGTGGTTGGTTGAAGCTACCCCAATGGAGACTCCACTATTTATGAACACAGTGAAGCAACAACAATCCTTCATAGGTGAAGTGTCAGACAAAAGGTTGCAAGGATTGCTAGCCTCTTCTCACCCACTGGTCCTCTGGGCAACCAAGAAAGTTGTGGGCCTAGAATTCTTGAGGGCTTATCACAGGTTCAGGTCAAATGCAGAAATACCAACCATGTTCTTGGCTATTCTCCTGCACATGGGTGTTTCAAAGGAAATGGGGAAGAAGCTAACACAGATGGTGTTCGTAAATGCGTGGTTGGGAGACATTGATGTAGCCCTGAACAAGATGGACGAAAAAAAGAAAATTCCAATGTCGTAGAACTATTACATGACATGCATGCACAGAAGGGAAATGATGAAATTCCCTCTGGTTCGAACCATTGACCCAGAGGGTTTTGAGAAGCTATGGGACGAGTGTGAGTGGAGCATTTTCTTCCTGCTTAGAGCAGCCAAGTTGGTGACCAACCTTCCACTAGGTTGGGCAATGAGGCATGTGGACCTAATGAAGGGATTGTAAATGAGATTGTGGCAGGGGATGACAATGATTGGGATTTTGGCACTGGAGAGGAATGGTGCTAGAATGACCACAGAGACCCTGAGGAGAAGGCAAAAGGCCCGACCCATCAGAATTGCGAAGCGAACTGCCCAGTAGTCGTAGACTACATTGCCTACATGAAGCGAACAAACTCGGATGATGATGAGGACTACACAAACTTGGTCTGGTATAGTCTCAACTATGATATAGTTATGATATTGTAATAAAAATAGAAACGGGGTCTAGCATACAAAAAATAGAAGTCAGTCCTAGGGTAGATGGTAATGCCTGTGTCTCAAACCAAGCCATTTTGTAATGCAAAATGTGAATACACAGTCATACTAGATAGGATAGGGTGGTTATGGTGAAGGCCATTTTGTCAAAGAAGACTAACAAGGAAGCATTTTTGATGTCAGGAACTCATGTAATCTCTTTTTTGAAGAAATACAGGATGCTTCCCCTTAGCGGTGATTTAACTAGTAAAAAAATATATATATAAATAATATTTACTTTATTCTAACAAAAGAGATATATTGGGATAATGATGGAGCGGAGCGAAGTAGGCGGGAGAGGAGTTTTTGAATCTTCAGCAAGCGAGGAGGGTTCTGAGGAAGAGGGAGAGATGGATGAATGGTGTGCTCTAGCTGGGCTTCTATTGTTGGCCTCTTCGGGTGCGTGGGATGGAGATCCTTTTGCAGTGGAGGGTTTTTCCCTTCGCCTTCTCTATGGGAAGAATGCCTTTGGATTTTCTATAGCTGGGAAAGCTATTGTTTTCAGAGTTGCTTTCTATGGCTCTGTGGGTTTGTGGTTTATGCTGGGTTTTTGGTTTATGCCCTTTTGTCACCTAGCGGAGGTTTTACGAGTGGTTTCAACCTGATTAAACATGAAGATATCCTTGGTGTTTTCGACTTGGCTAAAATTGTTGTTGGCCCTTTGTGGCATGCTTAGTGCAGCTGGTTCTCTTGTGAGGGAGATGTTTTGTGTTTCTACTAGGAGCGCTTAGTTTTTGGTGGGCTTTGCTCCTGCTCTCGTTGTTGGATTTGGTTGGGGATTCCCCTTGTTCATGGGTTGTCTCTTAGTGTGAGGATGGCTTTTGGAAAGTGTTGGGGTTTGGTGCTTCGACTTCTCGCAGTTTCTGGTTGGGCTCCTTATGCGGTCGTTAAGGGCGGGGTTTTTTGGATTTCTCCCATGTAGCTGGTGAATGTGGGATTTTTTGTGGAAGTTCGATTGTAGAAGGGGCCTCTTTTTGTTCCTATTTAGTGTAATAGGAAGGCTTGGTGGTTCTTCTTGTTGGTCTGTTATGCTTCTGTTTTCTTCTCGATTGTCCCTCAGTTCTGCTTGCTACTTGTTTGGTGGCTCTATTATGGGGGTTTTTGTTCTTAGTGTGTTTTGGGTTCTTCTTTTCCCCTTGCTAAGGAGTGGTAGTGTTTCATTCTGGTTGGATGTTGGGAGTCTTGGCTTATCTCTGGCTCTGATTAGCGTGTTGGGGCTGCTCGGTGGTCTTTCCTACTAGCTCGTCTCTTGATTTCCTTCCTATTTGGGCTCCCCTGCTCCTTTTGGGGGTTGGTTGTTCTAATTCCTTCTGAGGTTGGATCTTTGTTTCTAGTGATCTTTTGGCCTGGGGTTCTTTTTGTCATTGGCTACCTGGTGTTGTGTTTGTTTCTGGTGTAGTGGCTACCAAAGGATACTATAGTTGTTTGCTTGACTACTGTGTTAGATGTATCATATAGTCTTTTAGAGGTGGACCTCCCTTAGTTGCTCTTATTGAGGTGGGTGGTGCTCCTATGGAGGTGGAAGCGTAGGGTGCTGGTGATTTCTAGTTGTGGTGGTCTTGCTGCTTGTAGCATCCTCTCCTATAGAGGGGAGCTCCTTCCTTTTGAGGTGGTTATGGTGTTGGTTTCTTGTTGCTAGAGTGTTTCTATGAAGTTGGTGCTGTTGGTGCTGTCCTTGGATGTTTTTGGTTCCTTGGCTTCTCTTGCTTTGTTGCAGGCTGGCTGGCTATTTTTGGTGTTGCCCTCCTAGTTCGTGTTGTGGCTTTGTGCCCAGTGGTTTGTTTTGCTCAAGTTTTTGATTAGGGGTCTGGTGGTGTCTTTCATCACTATGTTGTTCTTCTTTTTTGGCTCTATGATGTATTCCATGAGTAGATGTTTTGTTGACGCATAGCGGATGAAGGCGGGTTTCTTGTGTACTTATTGGGTTTCTGGTCCCGGTTAAAACTAGGATGTTGTAGGGTCTTTGGCCCGTGCTTGTTTGTTAGTTGCAACGTTTGTAATCATGCTTATCTTTTGAGGTTGTTGTGGGGCTGTTGATGGTTTATGATGTATCTTAATTTCAGCTTGCCTTCCTTTGTATTGGGTTCTGGGCCCCATCAAAACCCATTTTGTACCTCTAATCAAAACTAAAGAGATATATTTTTTTAATAATAATATAAAAAATTATAATAAAAAATCTAAATTTTAAAAAAATTAAACCCAAATAAACTATTTTCTTTTATTTTTATTTCAAAAAAATATTTTGTATTGCATATAAATATTTGTAAAAATAAATAAAGCAATACTTTAAATAAAAGAACTTTTATTTAAATAAAATAACTCAAAACTAAGATATTTTAAATAGTTATATTTAAGATATCTATATTATATTTAAGATATAATTAATTTAGAAGTTTTTGATATCTATATTTAAAAAATATCACTAATTATATATATAACTAATAATATCTTAAATATAAGTACCTAAAAACTCTTAGTTAAATTTTAAATATTAAATATAGATATGTTAAATTTTTTTAACAATTATTTTATTTAAATTTGACATCAAACAATTAATATTTAGTAATAAATATAATATATAAATAAAATTCACTTTATTCTAATTGAGGAACTATTTTATTTTTAATAATAATATAAAAAATTATAATAAAAAGTCCAATTTTAAAAAACATTTAAACCAAAATAAACTGTTTACTTTCATTTTTATTTCAATAAAATATTTTATATTGTATTTAAATATTTTAAAAGTTAAATAAAGCAAGATTTTAAATAAAAATAAAATAACTCAAAGCTAAGATATTTTAAATAGTTATATTTAAGATATAAGTAATTGAGAAGTTTTAGCAATCTATATTTAAGACATCACTAATTATATATAATTAATAATATCTTAAATATAAATACCTAATATCTCTTAGTTAATTATAATAATAAATCTAAATTTTGAAAACATTTAAATCAAAATAAACTATTTACTTTTATTTTTATTTCAAAAAATATTGTATATTATATATAAATATCATTTCAAAATCCATTTAAAATATTTAATAAATTCGTAAGCATTAAATAAATAGACAACAAAGATATATACACTAGTTATTTTATTATTTATTCAAAAACTAAAACAAAAAAATTAATAAATACGATACTTTTAAAATAATTAAAAATAATAAATAAATAATATAAAAGAAAATAAAAGAATATTTAAAATATCTATAAAGTTAATAAAATTACTTCACTTTTGAGATACATATATTAAATTAATCAACCGAAGCTGAAGTATGTGGGTGAGTAATCATGGGAGCCAATAGTTAATCGTACTAAGAAATTGGGGCCCACCATATCACAACTGGGGAATTTCACCGTTCAAAATTTCAACGCAGCAACAGTCGTTAACAGTGTTCGGAACGGTGGAGGGTGTGGGATACCTCCGCCACCACGGTCTCGTCACGTTCTCCTAGTGATCGTT
Source organism: Sequoia sempervirens (assembly GCA_007258455.2). NCBI lineage: Eukaryota > Viridiplantae > Streptophyta > Pinopsida > Cupressales > Cupressaceae > Sequoia > Sequoia sempervirens. The sequence goes on from VDFB02277248.1 coordinate 37,658, forward strand.
TATTCCTCTTCACCTCACTATTTTCCACTAAAATCACTAGAAAGTCCAATCAAAAGTCACATAAAGTGCCAAGGAATGTAATTCAACATAAAATGCCAAGGAATGTAATTCAACATTAAATGGATCTTCGAGTATCTCCTTACAATCGAGATGCATGGATGATATCACTGGAGATAGAGAAGGGGAGATACATGCATGATTCATCATATCCGGAAGTCAACAAGTTCACCACGATATTTGGGTGACAGTTTCCTGCATGAGGCTTCCCTGCCTTGGCCTTTACATTACTCCCATTGTTCTACATATAGGCTTCATAATGCTCATAAAAATAGAGTTCACTTTGCGTTCTCTTCAAGTCTGCTTTGGAGTTTCGTAACTTTTGTTTTGGTCGCAGAGATTCGATTGGAAGATGAATATGGCAGCACTAGCAGCAACTAGGACCACCCAACGGCCTGCTTTCATTGCCCAGTCCCTGAGATGGGCCATTGCAATACTTTTTGTTGGATGGATTGTTCTCTGGTTCCTGAGGCCAGTGAAGGTTTGGGAGAATCCTTGGGAGACTTTGTTAAAAAAAACAACTACCTCTTATTTTGGTGTTCCTGGTATAATTTTTTCATAAAAGTTCTCAAGCATTTCATAGGTCTACTACCTTTTAGCCTTTAAGTTATTCATGTTAACTACTAGGAAATTAGGAATCCATTTTGTAGGTAATGTTGCTTGTGTTTTCTAGAAGTTCAACTGCAATGAAGCAATCTTAGAGACAAGCTTTTATCCCAAACTGATAAAACTAATAATCTTTTTATAAGTAATGTTGCTTGTGTTTTATAAGTTTGGGATAATCTTTAATGTGATGTTTATATTGCTCTTAAGTTCTTAAAACTGATTGTTATTCAACTGGTAAAATTCCGAGCACACATCCACAAGGGCTCCAGGGTTTGAGCATGGGGTGTTTCGCTTTTAACACTTGTCAACCACTGCTCCACACAGCCGAACAAATTCCTGGACCTGATGTATTTATTGAACTCATCAAAACCCATTTAGCTTAGTTAATCAGGGGATACAATTCCAACTAGGATTAACCCGGAATAACCAATCAAGCTTGGAAGTGGACTGCCATTCGTTTGTTCAGATTTAGTTGTTTGTCAAGAGGGGAATTTTCTTTACCGTGTAACACAGAGTAATTCAACTAACATGGAGTAACTATTTGGGAGAACTCCCATTTGGGCACTTTATATTTTTAACGAACAATGTACTCCATGTTCTAATTTACTTATTTGATTGATGCTACTCGAAATAAATATAACAAATAGCTATGGCTTGCTATATCATCTGATTGATGATATAGAAACTTCACTTCTTACAATGTCCTGAACTGGGAAATTTCTGCATCCATTTCTTAAGGAGTTTATTCATTGAGTTTTCTTTATGCAGGTTCTGTCAACCTTCTGTTTTCAGCTCCTATATTTCTGATAGTTATTTTGGGGTGCGTCTATCTCCACATTTCCCGAAACCGGCAAATCACCAAGTAAGATTTGAATTAACCTATTCAATTTCTCATAATTTAATTTTTATTGTTCAATATACATAAAGAAAAGTAAGCTCAATCTAATCTGGAGCTTCGGTATTTATGAAAGGTGTTTTAGCAAGGTTTTAATACATTGTAACATGAGCAATAAATAAATCAGTAGATCTAGTGCTTCAATATTTTGACGGATGGTATATGCATTGTTCTGAGAACCTCTAACATGGTAAATTGTTTCAAGGAAATATCTGATAGATTTCATACAATAAAACCCCTCTGCCTTTAGCTATTCATCTTGCAGCACACAAAAGAAACACTCTACCATGCAATATAAATTAGGAGATCTTTCATATGCTATTTATTGTGTAGGAAGGTATTAGGTATTAGTGCAAGAAGATTTTTATATATGTTACTACTTATACACAATTGTTTTATTAGATGAGGGCTTAATAGGTGAATACGATATTGATTTCAGGTCAAAATTCAGAAAAGGGGCAGTTAATCTGTGGACATATCCAATCTTCATAGGGGGGCCTCTTGGAACTGTCACCGGTGGTGAAATCGTCATTCTTCTTATTTTTCTAGGCTTAGTGATATGGACCTTATCATTCTATATTGTCAATGGTCTAGCTGGAGTTAACCATATGCCAAGAAAACCAGGAGTCGAACTGTAAGTAATCATTCTAACTCCTTTACATCAAATTCTGGATCATTTAATTTAATAAATCCTTATGAGAAATAGAAACTATGAAACTCTGGATACAAGCATTTAATGTGGCCTGTTGACAAAGTTCGATTAGCAGTTTTTCCTGTATTCAGAGGAAAGTACTGGATTTATTAAATTGCTATAATCACTAATTAAAAAAATTGAAGCCGTTGTAGGGACCAAGGTTGTTAGTTCTGTTAAAAAATTGACTAATCTGAACTCCTTTGAGAAAATCTCTAAGCACTTCAGACGGTACGATCGCTCTATGGAACACCATTAAGGCGAGGACAGACACTGACCAATTATCAAAGCCATAAAACCTGCAAATTGTCTTCCTCTTGATCCTCAAGAGATTTATACTTTTGCACACACCTTCACTTTTGCAAAGATACATATTTCAACCTTAGAAAGTAATTGAACTTCCATCTTTTTCAAAACAAATGCCCATACATTACATTTTGTTTAGCTAGGATTGATAACACTATCAGTGGCACAGCTTATGAAATGTCAACCTGATGGATTCTTTCTCTATGTCCTTCATTTGAGCTCATTCACTACAAATCCTTTAGTCTATCTCTTGAAATAATGCCACCACGGATTTTTATAGTATGAGCTCTTGTCTGCTATGACAATCAATCACAAGGTAGATTCAGGTTAGTGTAGGTATTTATTGAAGATGAGAATCTGCAGAGTACACATGAAAATCTACTCCCGTGGGGAGTTGAGAGGCCCACCTCGATACGAACCTTAATCAAGAAGTAGAAACATGAATGGGTGCAAAATAAACCAATATATAGGTAAAGTTAAAAACTCTTTGTCCTTACAAAGGGAGCCCCATATGCCATGATTAGCGTGCTTAGGTGGGAGCTGAGAGAACTCTTTAACATTTACCTTAATTAATGATTAGTCAACTGGATGCTAAATCATCTAGTAGGTCAAGACATTTTTGCTTGTATGTGTACTGTAACAAAATCCTTGAGGAAACTTTCAATAGCTATTACCAGCTCTGCACCAGTTGTGGCAGGCACAGATGATCATAAACATGAAATGGTTTAGCTTATAATCAAAAGCATAAGTAATATATGAATATGAATGATGTATCCATTCTCTTACCATGATGCATTCCCCTTGGATTATGCCATTTCTCCCTCTATCAAGTTCGAAGTTACTTCCAGATTCAGAGTCTTAGTGTTTTTTCATTGTGATTTCATGGCCTTATTCCGCATTATTGTATCCAACAAGTAAAACTAAATATCTGGTTACCAACCAACAAGACACCTAATGCTAAAGTCAATATTCATAAGTTTATACTAGGACTCGAGTCAATAGTAAAGCATAGCACTACTAGGAAGTACTGGGAAGGTGTACAAAGAACATAATCTTGCATGAGTAGATATAGAAGTTAAGTTCCTATATCAAGATAGAAGCACACTAAGAATGTATTGTAATGGGTAATAAATGACATGTTTTTAATGTATGAAACATATGAATAATTAATGCTATGAAGATAACTTAAAAGCTAGAAACCCATAAGTAGAAAATAAAACATGCCAATTTCATTCAACATATCCAAAGCTAAATTTACCATTAAGCAACAGCAGGAAGGAATTGAGAGATTGAAACAAGAATTGTTAGATATAGATAATACAATTCTTTACTTGTACAAAACAACTAACAAAAAAAAAATCAGCTAGGACTTGGCTTTATTATACAGTGCTTTTCTCAAATACCCATATAAAATTGAAATGAAATAATGTTCTGTCAATTGATGGATCCTTTCATTGTTTAAATTTCTTTCTCTATAATTCACCAAAAATGAAATAAAGGGCAAGTTAAAGAACCTGCTAATTTGATATTTCAGGGATATGGCTTCTAGTGGATGGAGATAGATGTTAGACAAATGACAATGCCACAGATGAACTCTAATAGCTCACTTGTAATCAAAGTAGCATCACACCCAAAAAAAACCTACAATTTGACCTTGATTAATCACAACTGACCAGATTTGTTGTGCTGTTTCCTGAGTTTTTTCGAAAAGTAGTTTACATAATTTTATTTTTCTGTTTTTAACTCATTTTTATACTTTTAAGACAAAAATAGAGAAAAATATAGAAAAAAGGAAGATTATTGATTTTAGATACAGGGTTAGAGCGCTTTAAATTCTCCTTAAATTATAATTTGTATGTATTTTTAGAAGTTAAAATTTTAAACCAAAATAATTTTTTTTTGCTTCAATAAAAGGATAGGGCTGCCACTAAAATCATAGGTCATGCTTTGAAACAAAATAGCTTACTTTTTTAAAGCCAGCTACATGCTTTTTATACAAATCCTCTTAGCTGATAGTAAAATTATTATTTTTAAGTTCATTGCAAGTTTTTTACTATCAGCATTTTTTATAATATGATGTTTATTTATATATATGCATTATATTTCACACGAAATAACAAAATAATTTGTTTTCCCTCTGTTATTAGATTTAATACATTATCATTTTATGAAATGAATGGTCACGAAAATCATTACATTTGTAAACTAGAGGAAGGAAACATTGTTGAACTAAGATATTATTGAATCCATTAAAGCACATCGGTGACTAGTCCTTTGGTGGGTATAGCCAAAAAGTATACAACAAATGACAACACAAATTTTATCTTCACTAATGTGATAATGAGCTTTATCTTGTTGAAACTAAAAGAGGGGTAAAAATTTATTCAAACTGAAAAAAGAACAATACAAAGTAGAACATTACACATCCCTATCAACCCCCACTAATTGATCCAACTTTTGAGACATATCCGGGGGTAATTGACCCCTTTCCACAATGTTCCAATCATGTAGATGATCAAAAGCCCATTTAGCCAAACAATCCGCAACCCCATTCCATTCCTACGGAATATGACAGAAAGAAATAGAATCCAAGGAAGCACACAGATTAAGAATCCGTTTTATAATAACAGCCATATGCCAACTGACATCCTCAAGCTGCTACGTCTTCAGCAATGTCACAACTACCTAGGAATCAGATTCACAAATGATCCGTCTCCACCCGAGAGCACAGCCACACTCCACAGCATAAAGAATGGCAAGAGCTTCCATCACATTGTTAGTATACCAACCCTTATAAACAGAAAAGATAAACTCAACAGTCCCAGAACTAGTCTGCCCAACACCTCCAATACCAACATGGCCCGGATTTCCACGAGAGGAGCCATCCATGTTAATTTTCAACACCCCCTAAGGAGGAGGACACCAGCGCCCTTCCCTACTTATCTTTCGAAGAGGATGATGACATCTATTTCTCATGATTTGGCCAACACCCTGAGCAGTCCCCCGTTGAAGAGGAAGATTAAGATATGTACAAAAAGTAACCTCTCTAGGATCCACACCCTCGGCCAAGTCACACTTAGCCGCAATAGTTTCTCCCACAGAATGAAGAATCATCCACCACAAATGATGGAAAACTAATTGCACATCCTGAAAAATCCTATGATTCCTCTCCAACCAGATGTGCCAGATAATAAAAGTTGGTCCCAGAGCCCAAGCAACTCGGAGAAAAGAGGTCTTAACAGGAGCCTTCCCCCATTGGGCAAAGAAATCCGCCAAAGAAGAGACATGCGAGAAGGCCTAATTCCACATAGCCCACCAAAGGTGCCAAAGCCTCCTAGAAAAGGAACACTGGAAGAAAAGATGAGAGACACTCTCTTCACTTTTACAGCACAAAGCATACGTCGAGGGACCCTGGAATCCTCTCTTGCACAAGTTATCCCAAGTAAGATACTTGTTATGGACCACCAGCCATAGAAAAAAATTGCACTCGGGCCAAGAAAATTTATTCCACACTTGCTTCCACCAAGGAACCTCAATGTCCTCAAACACCTGCTTAAGCAACTCACTATAACCAGCAGATACAGAGTATTTACCAGATAAATCACTGTTACACCAAGCCAGGACATCCTACCTCACCATGGAGTTGCTTTCCCGAGAAGCAAGTATCTGAGCCAGCTCTTGCCTATCCCCCTCTGACCCTCCTGACGGCCAATCCGAGGAATGCTTCAATCTAAGACTAGCAGCTAGTCCAATATTCCACACAAACTTATAATGCTCAACCGTGTTCCAACCAATAGCAGTAAAATGATTACAAAGAGACTGGAGGTGAGGGTAAGCAGAAAGAATAGGAGGATGAGGATGAGCTTTATCTTGTTATTGTACCTTTATACATTTTAATTTATATAGAAAACATTTCTTTTATAAATTTAATGAATTTTAACATGCTAATATCATAAGGTGTTACTAATAGTAGCGACCTATTAGTATTCTGCAGTTGAATTTCTAAAGCTTCATTTAGTACATTGACAGGGAAATTTAAAATTAGACACATAATGTGTATAACGATTAATCGAATTGATTTATGGTATAATCCTTGAAAGGGATTTGTCTTTTCTCCCCATAATTTCTTCCCAGTAGGAAGCATGGAACATTTTGTCTTTCTGCATTACTTTCTCTAGCCTTCTGATAAGGGGATATAATCATTAAAAGGTCACCCTTTCATATATGTCCTATTAAAATTGCACTTTATTTACTATAGGATCTTAAGTTCAATTTAGTTATTGTCAGTGCAACTTATTCAAGATCCACAAACAGCATTTTAATTTGATCCACTTATTTGCAGGTGGCAGAAAAAATTAAGTATCATTGCAGATCGTCTTGGTGCAGTTGGAGTGTTATGTTTGGCTTTCCTCTTCTTCCCAATTGCTCGTGGATCTGTCTTGTTGCAACTGCTGAATGTTTCATTTGAAATTTCAGTAAAGTATCACATTTGGATAGCTAATGTGATGATGGTGATGCTTACAGCACATGGCATGTGCTATGTAGTGATATGGCAGAGCAAGAATAACCTTCAAGAAAAGGTACTTACATTTCCTTAATACAAGTTTTAAGATATTACATAATTTTTAATTCTGTCATGACTTGGTTATCCTTCACAAAGGAGCTTGTGATTACATTAAGATACATCTCTGGAGTTTAAGATATTTCAAGTATTAGAAAATAATTAGAAAATACTGAAAATATAGAATGGAGTTTAAAATTACAGAATGTAAGTTTGACTACTTACAGTAAAAATATTATATGTAGAAGTAAAATAGTGTACATTAAGTGTAATGACAACATATAATACGTGATTTAGGGTAATGAATAATAAAGATAAGCACATAGTGCACACAATTGGTGGTCATCATTTCTTCCCTGCAGGAAATTCTCACCATTGTCTGTTTCAGGTGTGGAAAATTGTGTTTACAAATTTGGTAAGGGACTCACTTAGCTAATGATTGCAAGCTACTACTTACCTGCCAACTAGTTTTATGGCAGTCTACTTCAGTTTTCTGCCTGGTAGTGTGATTTTTAGTATCTAAAAATGTGTTTCCAAATACCAATGGATTAAAATATCAAATATTATCATGTGGATGCATAACTTGTACCTCAGCCTCTTATTATGGTAGTTCATAGATGAGCCGGAAGGTCGGAGCAAAAAGTACTAGGTCCAGTAGCTGGCAGGATGGTATAAGGACCATATCTATTAGGTCTCAACTTGTAAAAACGGTGTCAAAAACCTCTGTATGTCCAAATGATGCACACTGTTTTTCCATCTAGGCATTGTTTAGTTCTCTTTTTATCTTGTTAATCTATAAACTTGTGTCTTGAGAAAATACCCTTAACTGTGGAGTGTTTAGGTACAAGAATCTCTACCATGGATAAAGTACTGTACCGCTCCTATTCATAAGTGATGAATACGGCAGAGTGTTCAACTAAGAGCTAATAGGGTGTAAAGGATTAAAACCATTGCAAACTTCAAAAAATGAATGCCCTTTGAACACATGCGATGTCCAGAATCAGGTATGTTGGATATTGTGGAGGCATTTGTCTTTTTGCTTGTTGGTCATATGATATATGTTTAATATCTGTGCAAGAGTCTTATTTAAACCTTCTATAAGGCCAAAATTCTTCACTTTTTTTGGAATGAAGTGAAAAATCATAACTAATAGTAATAGCCAATTAACCTCCAAAGGCACCTTAATCTGTGGCTAAGAAACTGAGAATTCTGATACAAAATAATTACTTAAGTTTTTGGTAAATTGTTGATTGTTGATCCACATTGATTTATTGTAGTAGCATTTTTGCATCAGTTCCAGAATGCACATGAATATGTTAATAACAGATTATCCATGCCCACACCTCATTCTCCAGAAATGACCTCGGCCAATTTGTATGGAACTATTAATATGGTAGTTTTGGAGTATGCAACCACACAGATACAAGAAGCAGGTGAAATGTGATATCAAGTTCGTCAATAGGAAAACTTTTGTGGTTTAGCAATTTCAATGTGTGGCCCTTGAAATCTTTCTGATAAAAATCTAAGCATAACTAGCTCTCTACAGTGGATAAAAATTGTTTAAGTGTAAATTAGATAAGATAACAGCATTGAAAAACCTTCGTAACATGGGTTTCTTCTGATGTGCAGATGTCATCTTGGAAGAGAATAGGATATTCACATGTAGCAGGAGAGATTGCTCTGTTGGCAGGCCTGATAATTTGGTTGACCTCGATAAAACCGATTCGACAACGCTTCTTCGAAGTATTCTACTATACTCACCACTTGTATTTCGTATTCATTGTCTTCTTTGCACTGCATGTTGGAGATGTTATGTTCTCGCTTGCGCTCCCTGGAGTCTTTCTGTTTCTCCTGGATCGGTACCTTCGTCTGCTTCAATCGCATAAAACTGTACGTGTCCTATCTGCCAGAAAACTGCCTTCAAACATAGTGCAACTGGTTATTGCAAAGCATCCAAGTAAGTATATACACCTCATATACTAATTAATTTGTTTAAATACAAATGGAAATAGGTGGAACATAGGGGAAAGGATATGATTGCAGTAACTTGCCCGTCACTTGATATTTTCTTTGCATAGCCAATTTAAGTTGTCTACTAATGAACCAAATCACCAGTTTCACATACATCCAGAGAAGTGCACGACATCCATTATTCTTTTTTCACTATGAAATGATTTGGTGCTTGTATTTATGCCATACTATCATACGCATAGAAATTTGTTTGTACGGTAATGTGAAGCACATTCGAAGACATAGTATTCTCTTTTGAACTCTACAAGGATAACACAGGTCTTTTGTATTTTAGCAGCCATTCTCAAAATATTTGCTAGCAGTCTTGTACTGATATACACAGAATGTAAAATAAGCAATTACCATTTGGAATTGTTAGTTAATATAATTCCTAATTAGAGGCTTGAAGTCTGTAGACTTTCTAAGGATCTTTTTTGCAATTATAACTCTTCTAATATCCATTTTACATTCGAAGCGGTCCCATGCACGGAGCTTCAGGGTTTAAAATTATGGAGCAAAAGGTTTCATGATATGACAAAAAAATTGGTATTAAATATATTGGTATCTTATCTTGAAAAATAGGAGTCCTTACTTTTTAATTCTCATATATTCAGTGATTGTTTATAAGATGAGATTGAAAATTTCCCCTGCTAACTTGGAATTTCTGTTTTATATTTATGATCTTGAGATGTAATATTGTAATTAATGTTGTAATCTTTTAAAGGGTCAGCTTCCTAAAAAAGGCTCAGCTAAAATTCTTGCTATTAGCTGCTCCTATAGAATTCATGGGACCACTTGATTGTAAAAAGCTCCTAGTTATATGGCAAAGGCCAGCAGGAACAGTTGTGTGAGTGACAGCAAGAAAGGTGATGGAGATTGTGCCGCAATGGAAGTAGTGGGTGTTACCAGTGATAAGCCCTTCTCTTCACACCAGCAGGAATTGCCTGCTGTGAACAAGCGACCCGAGTTGTCTCCAGCAAGAGCTTTTTTTCAA
>VDFB02277249.1:0-10226 GCA_007258455.2 Sequoia sempervirens
GTATGAGATACAAGGTATCTGACTTGGGATGAGGGTGGTGGACATCTAGTATGATCCCCTATATGTACCCTTTGTGATGGCCTTTATGTAAGCTAGCTAATTTTGAGTTCAAATAAATGTGTTATCTATATAAGTGTGTCTATTAAATGAAATGTGATGTATTCCTTTGTATTAGTTTTGTTTTTATGTTAAATGTGTACCCCTAGCATTTGGTTTCCCCCTTATGGGAGTGCAATGCTAGCTAGTGTAAATAGGGGTTGAGAGGCACATGTTCTCCCATTGGGAAATTATGAGCTCAAGGCGTTGTCCCTAATCTTGACAAAGGATCTCTGTCGAGACATCGTAATCCTCCCATGGACGTTGATCATGGCCTACTCCCCCACATATGAGAGCCACACTTGTTGGTTCATAGTGCAAACCTATTCCTTGATGTTTATAACCCATGGGTAAAGGATTGAATTTTATGGACCACCAATTACTCATATTTATGTGGTCGGGGACCACCAGTGACTTATATTTATGTGGTCAGGGACCACCAGTTACTTATATTTATGTGGTCAGGGACCACCAATGATGCAGATTTTGTGGTCAGGGACCACCAGTTATTCATATTTTGTGGTCAGGGACCACCAGTTATTCATATTTTGTGGTCAGGGACCACTAGTTATTGCATGTTATTATACTTATGTGGTTAGAGAACCACCATTCCCCTCCCCCCCTTAGGTGGCTTATCTAGTCATGTGGTTCTCGTAATGTACAAATTTTATTGTTGAATATGAATTATTTGTAATTCTTGATTGATGCTTTATTTTATTATGCACCAACAATGTGGAATTTTATAGTTATTTTATTAGGGTGTTTAGCTATTTGAAGGTTGTTATAGTCTGATTTTCCTCAAGGACTTGTTTAAATTTCATTTTTGAATTAAGTTGAAATGTTGCAATGTAGCTACAATCGATCTTTATTTTGTTTTTTCTATTGAAATTATAGTTTCCTCCTTGGGAGTTTTATTGAAACTTGGGTTGTGATCTTATGTTACTCAGTTTGAGGCTTTCTCCTCATTTGCAAAATTATTGGCATGTGTGGTGTAATGTGAAATTTGTAAATTGCCATATCCCAGGGGGTTTCGTGGTAGGTCGTATAGGGGAGTAGATGCACTTGGGAATTATTTTGAAAGGGGTTGCGAATGGGACCGGTATGGGATGGTCATTGATCCATTCTTCCCCTCATTCTATGATTGCTCTTATCTGTATGGAGGAGTCCTTAGAGAATGGCCTCAAGATAATCTTCTTGATTTGCTATGGTATCCAGGAATATCCATCCTTGTAAACCCCATTGTGTGACTGTATGAGGACAGGCGCACCCATTGGGAAGAGCATCCTTTGTATGAGGATAGGTGCACCCACTGGGAAGAGAATCCTTGCTATTGTTTTGTGTACCTATGAAATTGCAAATAAATGTGATGTGGCATACCCGTGAACTATGTGTGAAAGTAACAAATGATGCACACTAATATTCCTTGAGACATGGTATGAGTGCCATGATTATGAGGTAAAATGTTCTTTTAAAGACATATTTGGACAAAATGTGAAGCTAATAATTCTAAGACATGATTGGTCATTGAAACAAAAATATTTTATAACATCATGAGTGATGTTTATGGTGCAAAGAAATTATGAGGGGTATAAAAGGTTATGAATTCATTTAGATATATTTTTGAGTAATTTAATTGAAGTTGGTTACATTGTTAATAAACTAGAGCTACATGGATGGTTATCAGCATTTGTTAAGTTGAGCATATATTAGATAAATGTTCCATTATGAGAAATTTTGCTCTAAGTATTTGAATGTTTAATTTAAGGAAGAGATTGTCTCTAATGTGTGCTTATAGTTTAAGGTTTTGAGTCTTCCGTCAAGAAAGTGAGATAATTACTATGTTTAATGTATTTATGTGCATTGCTATATTGAGGGTATGTCCTTCAACCAGGTAGTGACTTCCAGGAGGAAGTCTAAGCTAAGGGGAGGGGGATGTAAGGCAACCTTCCTACTCACATAAAATTATTATCCTTAATAATCATGTTCATCGATTTTGCATAGGTGGATTAATAAATTGTATGATATGATAATACTTGGGTTGTTTCATCTTCCTCTCAGTTTTTTGTTATAAACTATTTTAATATAAGTAGATATTGTTAATTATCAGCTCAAGGAATGAAAAAAGGAAGTTATTTCATTAAAACATATAGGGTCATATGCACTATTTTAGTAGGATATCTTCTAATCTCCAAAAGCTTATATTTTCATAGCACCCTTTATCTAAGAAAGTGTTCATGAAAGAGTGATGTATTCTTAGCCTTATTATTTGAATATTTAAATTGAGCCTATAAGAGTAGAGGAAATTATACATACAAATATTTTTGATCCCTTTGTCAGAACTTACAATGTCAAGTTACATATTGTATATCTTATTTTAATTATTTTCCCTCTCTTAAGTATTCTTTTTAGGCATGCTAAATACTAGTAAGGGTTATTTCTCCTCATATTTAAAGTTCTAGTGGAATCCTGTCTGAATGCCTCTACTTATCATATATTTAATTGTTAACGTATTACTCTTAGGAAAACATATTGTGTTAGTTCAAATTGGACTTTGGGTTCTTCCATTATATTCTCTTTTACTAATAGTTCAAAAATAATCTATATTTCAAAACCATGTGTTTTATTTATAATAATTAGATTATTATAGTAAATAATAAAGAGCATCCTATCTATATGTATATAGACTATGTTGATGAGTATATATATTTATCAGAAGTTGGGGGTTTGTATATACTATATGGCCACTACATATTGAGGTATTGTGATATTTTAGTATTCATATGCGAGGTGATGTGGATATTGATAACAATATTATACTAATGCAAAAGAAGTGGTATTTCAATAAATGTCAATAGTAACATAAGAAGTGGTATTAATAAATATAATTAACCTATATGTATAACCTTGGTTATCATTTGAATTTTTTTTTATTTCAATAGAATTAAATGTAAACTCTTGATTGGGCCTTGGCCAATGAAAATTGTACTATAAATAAGACTGTAGAGGGTTTCATAATAGACCAACAATTATATGAATATACTAAAAAAAATAAAAATAAAATAAAATATAATATAATTAGAGGAGTTGGATCTTACCTAAGTTATATGGATCTAAAATGGTTAGTTTGTCTTGTTTGTCGTTTTTCTAATCCTACATGAACAATCTATACCCAAAAGTAATCTTAATATTATCCTAATTATATAGAGGCTGATATGATAGGTTCTGGTTGGGAAAATAAAAGTTGTCAAGCTCGAGTGAATAAGTGACAGCCATGAGAAAGAAGCAATGAAGGGTAGCTGGGAATAAAATTCCAGCAATTCAATAACCATTGCATTAATGAGGAATGGTGTCCCTTTTGTAAGAGTGGGCATGCAAACTTAATACAATCTGCTTCGGAGGTTAAATGAATTTATGATGGTGTGTGTCTCCTATCCTCTATATTTGAATGTCCATGCCATGAATAAATGCTGAAGGATGGAGATGACTGGATGCATATCTTTCACTGGTTGTAATGAAAAGTGAGTGGTTGGTTTCAATAGTAAACGGATAATAATGAAACTTTTATTCAATTCACTGTGAATCGATTTCCTTAATGTTTTGAAGATTCTGTAGGCCGGGCTTTTAAAATAGCCATATTAAATGATGTCGGGGAGGTAGTCAAGTCGATGGGGTTTCATAGATAAGAAATGGTAAGAAGTAGGGTGGGGATTAGAGTAGTCCATTAATGGAATTGCATCGAAGAATTATTTACACTGATCATAGATTTGATAATTGGGAAAAAAAAAAATCCACTGGCACACACAGTCCATTCAAATATCTACATGACTTTTGGGTGCATGGAGGGGAACAAGTAACATTTTATGATGGAAGGTAATGAGCAAAGGGGGCTACAGATCCACTGAAAAATCCTACTGTAGCTAGCTTGTCAAATGGTTCTTTGGTTTCTTGGGCTGCAAAAAGATAGAGACGGTCAGGAGAAAATCTTAGACCTTGGCCAGTAGAAAGAGGAAGAGAGTATTATAGTTAGAGGAGGTTATGCGATGGATAATCTTGGATAGCATTTTAGCAAGACCAAGAGTGATGGTGAGGGCAGAGAAATGCATTATTTTGGAAGATCAAGATGTGAGGATAGAAACGAGTTTTCTTGTTGAAAAGTCCTAAGAAACTCTAAAACAATACATGGGTCACCCAAGTTAAACCCAAAATCCACAACCGTTGATTTTTCCCTTCTTGCTGGTGCCACCATAAGAGCTCATGAACAAGCAGGGACATCCATCAATGCATTAGAAAAAAGTGATTTTCGGACCACCATTAAAAATATGAGTATGGTGATTGGGCGTTGTTTCCTGCCTGACTGAACAACTCTCAACAAAAGGGTTAGCGAAATCAAGTAAGCCTTAAGAAAGTTTTCTAGGAATGTGTTTAATCATGTTCTTCTATCTAGTATTTGTTTAGTACCCTTAAAATTATTTTGCATGAAAATTTGATCTTTTCACTAAACACGTTCATGAATAATCTGGAATATTTTTGTATATCTGTATATCCTCCATGGAATAAAGGCATTAGTTAATCATAATGTTTACCTTAGTTTTTAAGCTGTAATGGCTATGTTTATCTACCTTTCGAGACAGTAATGTTGCCAGAAATGTTAGGGTGTTTCTACTTGTCATTGAAGAATTTAATCTAGAACAGAAAAAAAAATTAGCTTGAAATGGATGAGTCTTGTCTTATGCCTGAAAATGAATTTTAACTGGCAACCAAGAGAATGAATATATAAATTATAATTTTGTTTTATAAGGCTGCATTTTTATGTCTTGGGTTTACGAATCCGGTATCTCAAAATAATAGAAAAGTAAATGAAGTAAAAACAAAACCCTTGATATTTTCAGAGTTACATAATGCTGTTATGATTAGATTGAACTAGCAGCTATAGATTTAACTTATTTTATCATTTTTTTTGTGTCTTGGAGAGGCGACCAAATCCTCTCTAGTTAATGTATGAAATTATGATTGTAAGTAGGGGTCATATAATGTGGAATTTAAATTTTATGTAAATTAGTTAAATTTAATAGTTACCGTAAAAATATTAAATAAGAATAAATAGTTTCTTTAATCTGGTTTTCTTGGTAGATGAATAAAATTATAGAAATATGTAATATATTGAGTTTGGGTATTAGATATAATATTTAGCTTCTTTTTTTTTATCATGTTCACAGTAGTTGAATTAAGATTATTATTTTTAATCAGCAATTACTCTAAATCTCTTCAATCATCCATTTCCTGTTAATATACATTTAAGATACTAAATCACTTGTCTGTTGTTCCAGCACAAGTATTTTACATACTATATTGATATTGGTAGAGCATGAATTTGCATGGTATTCCAAAATATGAATGAATCGAGTTGTAAGACAATTTAATTAGTGTCCTTAGTAAAAACTTAGATTTTGTGGTATTTTAACTTAAATTCTTGTGTTAATTTAATTCAAATTCTTGTGTTATTTAAATAAGATACTTGTATAGATAATCATTAATTTTTGTTTAATATATTGTTACTATTCAATTAATTTTTATATGGTTAGAAAACTAGCGTAGGTCTTTATGCTTCAGCTATTTCATGTCATTATCATATACCATTGTGTTAAGAGAGTTCTGATATCAAACATTCGCAATGAAAACAAGAAAGACATACTAGTGACAGGAACAATGATGTACTCTATGTTTGTTTCCTTGATGTTTAGGAAAACTTGTAACAAATAGATAATATCAATATTCATCTTGAGTGTAATCATTACAAGTGTATTTCGATGAGGAGCATCGGTGTAAGAACGATCTGCATCACCAAAAATAGTTAAATTTCAAAGTTTCGGTTTTTTAGATGTTTTACATTTTTTGGATACCCTTTTCATCATAATGAGAATTCCCAATTTTATGGTTTTATTTTCTATTCACAGGTTGAAAGATATTGTACTTTTAGTTTCCCAGTTTACTTTGAAAATCTTACGAGTTAGATTGGGAGCACTTAGAGCTCCAGGATCAACCCCAAAACTTGTTAAAATTGGTGTAGCAGACTTCAAGTGTGTTCTTGACTTTGAGACCTTTCCAACAGTTCAAACGGTTCACAAATCAAAGTCCTGGATCAAAAGTTATGGCCTTGGGAAGTTGGTGCACTTTCTAGAAGTTACAATTGCAAATGTTCTTTTGAAATTTGAACTTCAAGTTGTAATTTTTGACACCAAACCACCTAAACTCAAATTTTAATGTTGTTTTAGCTCCAAACTAAAGAGGAGCTCTATTTATGGGCAGGTTTCTAATTTTTAGGGTAGCTTTTTGGGGGACAAGCTCTCATATTGTAAAAGGGTTATTTTGTAGCTTTACGTAACTTTACGTAATGTTGTAGAACTTGGGGATTTGAGATCCTCTACATGTAAGAAGCTCCATTTCTAAATAGTAAGAAATTATTCTCTTGTTTGTGGGTTATTTTCTAAGTCTTTCCGGGCTGTGCCTTCATCATTCGATTGGTTCATGAGAGTGAACATATTTGTATTCACATTTTTTATCTACAATCTCAAATTTACATAAAATCTAGCCCATGATCAACCATCATAAATTTTATTGGGTTCTTTTTGGCAGATTTTTCATGACCATCTATTTTTATTCAAGCTGGGATTTTAATATTAATTCTGCATTTTCACTTGTTTGTGGGTCTAATAAATAACACAAAAATAAATCTATTAAAGTTGTAAAGTGACTAAATAGTTAATAGTACAAATTAGAATTGATAACTGTTCTCTTTCAAGGGAGGAGCTATTGTTTTAGGTAGAAAATAGTGTGGTGTGTTGCAAAAAAAAAAAAAACTGCTCGCATGTGTTAGAACTTCATACAAAATGATTTTTGGGTTTTATTACTTGGCCTTTTCCCTTTCTAGAACATATTGAACTTTTAATTTTGGATAAGATACACAAAAGTTATGATTGTTTCAACACAACTCTATTTGACTGCAATTTGCAGATAACTATTATGAATTATTTATATGATCTAATTACTCATCTTATTTTGTTTTGTTTTATTATTACAAAAGAATATGCAATAGGAGTATCCATTGATTGTTATTTCCATTAAGCCATTATCCCCTATAGAATTTGTTGGATTATTCTATTGGATCATACATGCACATAATTAAGTTAGATTGTGAAAATTCAACCTAGTTGTACGTGAGGGTTGTGTGTATCATCTTGTCGATTGAGAAGAAATCTTAGAGGATCCTATATGTGTGCCTAGTCATAATTTCTAATGTTGAACTATTATTACCTATTATTTCTAAATGGAGAGGTGTTAGTGATTCGTGATTGAATTTTTTAAGTCTTCTTGGTAACCTAGAGATTATTTTTCTTGTTATCCAACCATGTGGGAGATGGTTGAAGCCTAGTTGTCGAACTACGGTGCCTCTACAAAATATATACTTAGGCAAGGCCGTCTGAGACGAGCTCCCGAGGACTAGGTATAGCTCCTAGGATTTGTTCTCTTATTATTCTTATGACTACTACTGATATATATATATATATATATATATATATATATATATATATATATATATATTATATAGGTTATTGTTGACATATGACTTATATAATGTTTCAAATTTATTTTGGTTCGGTTGAACTACTTAAGTTTACCTCGGAGATGTGGATTCCATGTCTCCTATCAAACTGACCATGATGGTCTAAACAATTTAGTTATCTAACTAAAAGAATTATAATTTATGATTGGTCAAAATTTGTATGCCTTCTTGTAGTGCCTGCTTTGGTAGCAAACTTTGAGAGTTTTGCAAGCGTAAGTGAACAAAATTTGGAATTTGTATTTTGTCCTTAACTATGTTTCGAGTGTTAAATTTAGGGCATTACACACTATGCTTCTCTTTTATCAAGTTATCTCTCATTGAACACTTAGGGACACAAAGTTGTGCTCCCTTAAACAACAAATCATCTTGAATCAGAAAATCAAGCCACTTATCATTATTGTTGCTACAAGGCTACTTACAACATGCATATATTTATTTGAAATCTGCATCTTCAAGATACATACCTTTCAAGGATTCAACTCCCATGCTTTGCAACTGAATTTCCTACACTATTAGAGCCTTTCTATTCAAAGAATCTACTACTTTATTGGACTGCCCCTTCTTGTATTTAATGGTGAAAGAAAAACCTTGCAAATATTCCACCCATTTAACATTTCCTATGATTGAGTTTCTCTTGACTATTCAAAAATTAGAGGGCATGGTTATCAGTATAGACTATGAACTCTTTGGGAAGTAGGTAATCTGTCCACTTTTTCAAGGACTGAACCAAAGCATACATCTCTAGGTCATAGGAAGAGTATTTCTTCTTAGCCTCATTTAGTTTTTCACTAAAGAAGGAAATGGGCCTGCCCTCTTGTCTCAACACTGCCCCTATGGCATAGCCACTTGCATCACACTCAATAGTAAACACCTTACTAAAATCTGGTAAGGCTAATATGTGCTACTCTACTACCCTCTTTTTCAAATATTCAAAACACTTTTCAGCTTCACTAGTCCAAACAAACTTTTTCCTCTTATCCCCCTTTATGGTATCAATTATTGGAGCACAAACATGACTAAAAACCTTAATAAACTTCCTATAAAATCTTTCCAAACCATGGAAACTTCTTACCTCAACAACTAATTTGGGTGGAGGCCAACTTAGAATAGCTTGAACCTTGCTTGGATCCATTTTCAAGGTGCCTTTTGTAACCACAAACCAAGATATACCAACTCTGTCTTCATAAACTCACATTTCTTCAAATTAATCATTAGTTTCTCCTCATTCAATCTTCTTTCAAAACCAAATCCAAATGGTGCAAATGTTCTTCCTTAGTTTTATTGAAAAAAAGAATGTCATCAAGGTAAACCACTACAAACTTACCGATAAAATACTTGAGAACTTCATTCATCAACCTCATGAAGGTGTTGGGTGCATTTGAGAGACCAAAAGGCATCACAATCCACTCATAAAGCCCTTCATTTGTCTTAAATGTTGTCTTCCATTCATCACCTGGTTTGATCCTTATTTGGTGATACCCACTCTTGAGGTCTATTTTGGAAAAGTAGCATGCTCCACCTAGACAGTCCATCAAGTCTTCCATCCATGGAATGGGGAATCTATATCTAATTGTAATCTTATTGGTGGAATTGGAATCGGTGCACATCCTCCATTCACATCCCTTCTTTGGTGCTAAGACAATGGGAACCAAACAAGGATTAAGGATTTCTTTGATTAGCCCCTTATCAAGCAATTCTTGGACTTGCCTCTTAATCTCCTCATTTTGTTGTGGTGTCATATTATATGTTGCTTTATTAGGCAAGCTATCCCCTAGTATGAAATCAATGCGGTGACTAATATCCCTCATAGGAGGCAATGTGTTTGGGAGTTCATCCACTACTATATCAACATACTTCTTTAGCAAGTTTTGAATTTCCAAAGGAAACTCTTCTTTCTTTGTTGTTGTCACAACAAACCTAGGCTTGACTATGATGGAAAAAGCCATATTCTCCTCTTCCATGACCTTTATGAACTCCTTCCTTCCTACCAACATCACATTGGATTCCACTTGTGGTGTTTTATCTTCATCTTTCAATGGAGTTAGATTATATGAAACTCCAACCTTCTCTATGACATATGTGCTCTTTCTACCATCATGTTTGGCATTCCTATCATATTGCCATGGTCTACCAAGAAGCACATGACAAACATCCATAGGGATGATGTCACACAAGACCTTGTCCTTATAACCCCCTATATGGAATTCTACCCATTTTTTTTCATTCACTAACACTTTTTTCCTTTTTTTTTAACCAAGAAACTTTGTATGGAGTGGCATGAGGCAATCTTTTCAACTTTAACTTCTCTACCATTTCAACTGAAACCAAATTTTTAGTACTTCCAGAATGAATGACAACCTTACAACACTTACCTTGGCATTTGCATGTAGTACTAAAGAGTGACTTTCTTTGAGGTGGTTCCTTCTCCATGGGCACTTTGATCAAGGTTCTTCTCATCAATAAGGACTCTCCAACTTCTGGTTCTACATTTTGTGATGGGGAATTAACA
>VDFB02277250.1:0-25396 GCA_007258455.2 Sequoia sempervirens
TGTTGTAGGGTCTTTGGCCCGTGCTTGTTTGTTAGTTGCAACGTTTGTAATCATGCTTATCTTTTGAGGTTGTTGTGGGGCTGTTGATGGTTTATGATGTATCTTAATTTCAGCTTGCCTTCCTTTGTATTGGGTTCTAGGCCCCATCAAAACCCATTTTGTACCTCTAATCAAAACTAAAGAGATATATTTTTTTAATAATAATATAAAAAATTATAATAAAAAATCTAAATTTTAAAAAAATTAAACCCAAATAAACTATTTTCTTTTATTTTTATTTCAAAAAAATATTTTATATTGTATATAAATATTTGTAAAAATAAATAAAGCAATACTTTAAATAAAAGAACTTTTATTTAAATAAAATAACTCAAAACTAAGATATTTTAAATAGTTATATTTAAAATATAATTAATTTAGAAGTTTTTGATATCTATATTTAAAAAAATCACTAATTATATATATAACTAATAATATCTTAAATATAAATACCTAAAAACTCTTAGTTAAATTTTAAATTTTAAATATAGATATGTTAAATTTTTTTAACAATTATTTTATTTAAATTTGACATCAAACAATTAATATTTAGTAATAAATATAATATATAAATAAAATTCACTTTATTCTAATTGAGGAACTATTTTATTTTTAATAATAATATAAAAAATTATAATAAAAAGTCCAATTTTAAAAAACATTTAAACCAAAATAAACTGTTTACTTTCATTTTTATTTCAATAAAATATTTTATATTGTATTTAAATATTTTAAAAGTTAAATAAAGCAAGATTTTAAATAAAAATAAAATAACTCAAAGCTAAGATATTTTAAATAGTTATATTTAAGATATAAGTAATTGAGAAGTTTTAGCAATCTATATTTAAGACATCACTAATTATATATAATTAATAATATCTTAAATATAAATACCTAATATCTCTTAGTTAATTATAATAATAAATCTAAATTTTGAAAACATTTAAATCAAAATAAACTATTTACTTTTATTTTTATTTCAAAAAATATTGTATATTATATATAAATATCATTTCAAAATCCATTTAAAATATTTAATAAATTCGTAAGCATTAAATAAATAGACAACAAAGATATATACACTAGTTATTTTATTATTTATTCAAAAACTAAAACAAAAAAATTAATAAATACGATACTTTTAAAATAATTAAAAATAATAAATAAATAATATAAAAGAAAATAAAAGAATATTTAAAATATCTATAAAGTTAATAAAATTACTTCACTTTTGAGATACATATATTAAATTAATCAACCGAAGCTGAAGTATGTGGGTGAGTAATCATGGGAGCCAATAGTTAATCGTACTAAGAAATTGGGGCCCACCATATCACAACTGGGGAATTTCACCGTTCAAAATTTCAACGCAGCAACAGTCGTTAACAGTGTTCGGAACGGTGGAGGGTGTGGGATACCTCCGCCACCACGGTCTCGTCACGTTCTCCTAGTGATCGTTTATTCCTCTTCACCTCACTATTTTCCACTAAAATCACTAGAAAGTCCAATCAAAAGTCACATAAAGTGCCAAGGAATGTAATTCAACATAAAATGCCAAGGAATGTAATTCAACATTAAATGGATCTTCGAGTATCTCCTTACAATCGAGATGCATGGATGATATCACTGGAGATAGAGAAGGGGAGATACATGCATGATTCATCATATCCGGAAGTCAACAAGTTCACCACGATATTTGGGTGACAGTTTCCTGCATGAGGCTTCCCTGCCTTGGCCTTTACATTACTCCCATTGTTCTACATATAGGCTTCATAATGCTCATAAAAATAGAGTTCACTTTGCGTTCTCTTCAAGTCTGCTTTGGAGTTTCGTAACTTTTGTTTTGGTCGCAGAGATTCGATTGGAAGATGAATATGGCAGCACTAGCAGCAACTAGGACCACCCAACGGCCTGCTTTCATTGCCCAGTCCCTGAGATGGGCCATTGCAATACTTTTTGTTGGATGGATTGTTCTCTGGTTCCTGAGGCCAGTGAAGGTTTGGGAGAATCCTTGGGAGACTCTGTTAAAAAAAACAACTACCTCTTATTTTGGTGTTCCTGGTATGATTTTTTCATAAAAGTTCTCAAGCATTTCATAGGTCTACTACCTTTTAGCCTTTAAGTTATTCATGTTAACTAGTAGGAAATTAGGAATCCATTTTGTAGGTAATGTTGCTTGTGTTTTCTAGAAGTTCAACTGCAATGAAGCAATCTTAGAGACAAGCTTTTATCCCAAACTGATAAAACTAATAATCTTTTTATAAGTAATGTTGCTTGAGTTTTATAAGTTTGGGACAATCTTTAATGTGATGTTTATATTGCTCTTAAGTTCTTAAAACTGATTGTTATTCAACTGGTAAAATTCCGAGCACACATCCACAAGGGCTCCAGGGTTTGAGCATGGGGTGTTTCGCTTTTAACACTTGTCAACCACTGCTCCACACAACCGAACAAATTCCTGGACCTGATGTATTTATTGAACTCATCAAAACCCATTTAGCTTAGTTAATCAGGGGATACAATTCCAACTAGGATTAACCCGGAATAACCAATCAAGCTTGGAAGTGGACTGCCATTCGTTTGTTCAGATTTAGTTGTTTGTCAAGAGGGGAATTTTCTTTACCGTGTAACACCGAGTAATTCAACTAACATGGAGTAACTATTTGGGAGAACTCCCATTTGGGCACTTTATATTTTTAACGAACAATGTACTCCATGTTCTAATTTACTTATTTGATTGATGCTACTCGAAATAAATATAACAAATAGCTATGGCTTGCTATATCATCTGATTGATGATATAGAAACTTCACTTCTTACAATGTCCTGAACTGGGAAATTTCTGCATCCATTTCTTAAGGAGTTTATTCATTGAGTTTTCTTTATGCAGGTTCTGTCAACCTTCTGTTTTCAGCTCCTATATTTCTGATAGTTATTTTGGGGTGCGTCTATCTCCACATTTCCCGAAACCGGCAAATCACCAAGTAAGATTTGAATTAACCTATTCAATTTCTCATAATTTAATTTTTATTGTTCAATATACATAAAGAAAAGTAAGCTCAATCTAATCTGGAGCTTCGGTATTTATGAAAGGTGTTTTAGCAAGGTTTTAATACATTGTAACATGAGCAATAAATAAATCAGTAGATCTAGTGCTTCAATATTGTGACGGATGGTATATGCATTGTTCTGAGAACCTCTAACATGGTAAATTGTTTCAAGGAAATATCTGATAGATTTCATACAATAAAACCCCTCTGCCTTTAGCTATTCATCTTGCAGCACACAAAAGAAACACTCTACCATGCAATATAAATTAGGAGATCTTTCATATGCTATTTATTGTGTAGGAAGGTATTAGGTATTAGTGCAAGAAGATTTTTATATATGTTACTACTTATACACAATTGTTTTATTAGATGAGGGCTTAATAGGTGAATACGATATTGATTTCAGGTCAAAATTCAGAAAAGGGGCAGTTAATCTGTGGACATATCCAATCTTCATAGGGGGGCCTCTTGGAACTGTCACCGGTGGTGAAATCGTCATTCTTCTTATTTTTCTAGGCTTAGTGATATGGACCTTATCATTCTATATTGTCAATGGTCTAGCTGGAGTTAACCATATGCCAAGAAAACCAGGAGTCGAACTGTAAGTAATCATTCTAACTCCTTTACATCAAATTCTGGATCATTTAATTTAATAAATCCTTATGAGAAATAGAAACTATGAAACTCTGGATACAAGCATTTAATGTGGCCTGTTGACAAAGTTCGATTAGCAGTTTTTCCTGTATTCAGAGGAAAGTACTGGATTTATTAAATTGCTATAATCACTAATTAAAAAAATTGAAGCCGTTGTAGGGACCAAGGTTGTTAGTTCTGTTAAAAAATTGACTAATCTGAACTCCTTTGAGAAAATCTCTAAGCACTTCAGACGGTACGATCGCTCTATGGAACACCATTAAGGCGAGGACAGACACTGACCAATTATCAAAGCCATAAAACCTGCAAATTGTCTTCCTCTTGATCCTCAAGAGATTTATACTTTTGCACACACCTTCACTTTTGCAAAGATACATATTTCAACCTTAGAAAGTAATTGAACTTCCATCTTTTTCAAAACAAATGCCCATACATTACATTTTGTTTAGCTAGGATTGATAACACTATCAGTGGCACAGCTTATGAAATGTCAACCTGATGGATTCTTTCTCTATGTCCTTCATTTGAGCTCATTCACTACAAATCCTTTAGTCTATCTCTTGAAATAATGCCACCACGGATTTTTATAGTATGAGCTCTTGTCTGCTATGACAATCAATCACAAGGTAGATTCAGGTTAGTGTAGGTATTTATTGAAGATGAGAATCTGCAGAGTACACATGAAAATCTACTCCCGTGGGGAGTTGAGAGGCCCACCTCGATACGAACCTTAATCAAGAAGTAGAAACATGAATGGGTGCAAAATAAACCAATATATAGGTAAAGTTAAAAACTCTTTGTCCTTACAAAGGGAGCCCCATATGCCATGATTAGCGTGCTTAGGTGGGAGCTGAGAGAACTCTTTAACATTTACCTTAATTAATGATTAGTCAACTGGATGCTAAATCATCTAGTAGGTCAAGACATTTTTGCTTGTATGTGTACTGTAACAAAATCCTTGAGGAAACTTTCAATAGCTATTACCAGCTCTGCACCAGTTGTGGCAGGCACAGATGATCATAAACATGAAATGGTTTAGCTTATAATCAAAAGCATAAGTAATATATGAATATGAATGATGTATCCATTCTCTTACCATGATGCATTCCCCTTGGATTATGCCATTTCTCCCTCTATCAAGTTCGAAGTTACTTCCAGATTCAGAGTCTTAGTGTTTTTTCATTGTGATTTCATGGCCTTATTCCGCATTATTGTATCCAACAAGTAAAACTAAATATCTGGTTACCAACCAACAAGACACCTAATGCTAAAGTCAATATTCATATGTTTATACTAGGACTCGAGTCAATAGTAAAGCATAGCACTACTAGGAAGTACTGGGAAGGTGTACAAAGAACATAATCTTGCATGAGTAGATATAGAAGTTAAGTTCCTATATCAAGATAGAAGCACACTAAGAATGTATTGTAATGGGTAATAAATGACATGTTTTTAATGTATGAAACATATGAATAATTAATGCTATGAAGATAACTTAAAAGCTAGAAACCCATAAGTAGAAAATAAAACATGCCAATTTCATTCAACATATCCAAAGCTAAATTTACCATTAAGCAACAGCAGGAAGGAATTGAGAGATTGAAACAAGAATTGTTAGATATAGATAATACAATTCTTTACTTGTACAAAACAACTAACAAAAAAAAAATCAGCTAGGACTTGGCTTTATTATACAGTGCTTTTCTCAAATACCCATATAAAATTGAAATGAAATAATGTTCTGTCAATTGATGGATCCTTTCATTGTTTAAATTTCTTTCTCTATAATTCACCAAAAATGAAATAAAGGGCAAGTTAAAGAACCTGCTAATTTGATATTTCAGGGATATGGCTTCTAGTGGATGGAGATAGATGTTAGACAAATGACAATGCCACAGATGAACTCTAATAGCTCACTTGTAATCAAAGTAGCATCACACCCAAAAAAAACCTACAATTTGACCTTGATTAATCACAACTGACCAGATTTGTTGTGCTGTTTCCTGAGTTTTTTCGAAAAGTAGTTTACATAATTTTATTTTTCTGTTTTTAACTCATTTTTATACTTTTAAGACAAAAATAGAGAAAAATATAGAAAAAAGGAAGATTATTGATTTTAGATACAGGGTTAGAGCGCTTTAAATTCTCCTTAAATTATAATTTGTATGTATTTTTAGAAGTTAAAATTTTAAACCAAAATAATTTTTTTTTGCTTCAATAAAAGGATAGGGCTGCCACTAAAATCATAGGTCATGCTTTGAAACAAAATAGCTTACTTTTTTAAAGCCAGCTACATGCTTTTTATACAAATCCTCTTAGCTGATAGTAAAATTATTATTTTTAAGTTCATTGCAAGTTTTTTACTATCAGCATTTTTTATAATATGATGTTTATTTATATATATGCATTATATTTCACACGAAATAACAAAATAATTTGTTTTCCCTCTGTTATTAGATTTAATACATTATCATTTTATGAAATGAATGGTCACGAAAATCATTACATTTGTAAACTAGAGGAAGGAAACATTGTTGAACTAAGATATTATTGAATCCATTAAAGCACATCGGTGACTAGTCCTTTGGTGGGTATAGCCAAAAAGTATACAACAAATGACAACACAAATTTTATCTTCACTAATGTGATAATGAGCTTTATCTTGTTGAAACTAAAAGAGGGGTAAAAATTTATTCAAACTGAAAAAAGAACAATACAAAGTAGAACATTACACATCCCTATCAACCCCCACTAATTGATCCAACTTTTGAGACATATCCGGGGGTAATTGACCCCTTTCCACAATGTTCCAATCATGTAGATGATCAAAAGCCCATTTAGCCAAACAATCCGCAACCCCATTCCATTCCTACGGAATATGACAGAAAGAAATAGAATCCAAGGAAGCACACAGATTAAGAATCCGTTTTATAATAACAGCCATATGCCAACTGACATCCTCAAGCTGCTACGTCTTCAGCAATGTCACAACTACCTAGGAATCAGATTCACAAATGATCCGTCTCCACCCGAGAGCACAGCCACACTCCACAGCATAAAGAATGGCAAGAGCTTCCATCACATTGTTAGTATACCAACCCTTATAAACAGAAAAGATAAACTCAACAGTCCCAGAACTAGTCTGCCCAACACCTCCAATACCAACATGGCCCGGATTTCCACGAGAGGAGCCATCCATGTTAATTTTCAACACCCCCTAAGGAGGAGGACACCAGCGCCCTTCCCTACTTATCTTTCGAAGAGGATGATGACATCTATTTCTCATGATTTGGCCAACACCCTGAGCAGTCCCCCGTTGAAGAGGAAGATTAAGATATGTACAAAAAGTAACCTCTCTAGGATCCACACCCTCGGCCAAGTCACACTTAGCCGCAATAGTTTCTCCCACAGAATGAAGAATCATCCACCACAAATGATGGAAAACTAATTGCACATCCTGAAAAATCCTATGATTCCTCTCCAACCAGATGTGCCAGATAATAAAAGTTGGTCCCAGAGCCCAAGCAACTCGGAGAAAAGAGGTCTTAACAGGAGCCTTCCCCCATTGGGCAAAGAAATCCGCCAAAGAAGAGACATGCGAGAAGGCCTAATTCCACATAGCCCACCAAAGGTGCCAAAGCCTCCTAGAAAAGGAACACTGGAAGAAAAGATGAGAGACACTCTCTTCACTTTTACAGCACAAAGCATACGTCGAGGGACCCTGGAATCCTCTCTTGCACAAGTTATCCCAAGTAAGATACTTGTTATGGACCACCAGCCATAGAAAAAAATTGCACTCGGGCCAAGAAAATTTATTCCACACTTGCTTCCACCAAGGAACCTCAATGTCCTCAAACACCTGCTTAAGCAACTCACTATAACCAGCAGATACAAAGTATTTACCAGATAAATCACTGTTACACCAAGCCAGGACATCCTGCCTCACCATGGAGTTGCTTTCCCGAGAAGCAAGTATCTGAGCCAGCTCTTGCCTATCCCCCTCTGACCCTCCTGACGGCCAATCCGAGGAATGCTTCAATCTAAGACTAGCAGCTAGTCCAATATTCCACACAAACTTATAATGCTCAACCGTGTTCCAACCAATAGCAGTAAAATGATTACAAAGAGACTGGAGGTGAGGGTAAGCAGAAAGAATAGGAGGATGAGGATGAGCTTTATCTTGTTATTGTACCTTTATACATTTTAATTTATATAGAAAACATTTCTTTTATAAATTTAATGAATTTTAACATGCTAATATCATAAGGTGTTACTAATAGTAGCGACCTATTAGTATTCTGCAGTTGAATTTCTAAAGCTTCATTTAGTACATTGACAGGGAAATTTAAAATTAGACACATAATGTGTATAACGATTAATCGAATTGATTTATGGTATAATCCTTGAAAGGGATTTGTCTTTTCTCCCCATAATTTCTTCCCAGTAGGAAGCATGGAACATTTTGTCTTTCTGCATTACTTTCTCTAGCCTTCTGATAAGGGGATATAATCATTAAAAGGTCACCCTTTCATATATGTCCTATTAAAATTGCACTTTATTTACTATAGGATCTTAAGTTCAATTTAGTTATTGTCAGTGCAACTTATTCAAGATCCACAAACAGCATTTTAATTTGATCCACTTATTTGCAGGTGGCAGAAAAAATTAAGTATCATTGCAGATCGTCTTGGTGCAGTTGGAGTGTTATGTTTGGCTTTCCTCTTCTTCCCAATTGCTCGTGGATCTGTCTTGTTGCAACTGCTGAATGTTTCATTTGAAATTTCAGTAAAGTATCACATTTGGATAGCTAATGTGATGATGGTGATGCTTACAGCACATGGCATGTGCTATGTAGTGATATGGCAGAGCAAGAATAACCTTCAAGAAAAGGTACTTACATTTCCTTAATACAAGTTTTAAGATATTACATAATTTTTAATTCTGTCATGACTTGGTTATCCTTCACAAAGGAGCTTGTGATTACATTAAGATACATCTCTGGAGTTTAAGATATTTCAAGTATTAGAAAATAATTAGAAAATACTGAAAATATAGAATGGAGTTTAAAATTACAGAATGTAAGTTTGACTACTTACAGTAAAAATATTATATGTAGAAGTAAAATAGTGTACATTAAGTGTAATGACAACATATAATACGTGATTTAGGGTAATGAATAATAAAGATAAGCACATAGTGCACACAATTGGTGGTCATCATTTCTTCCCTGCAGGAAATTCTCACCATTGTCTGTTTCAGGTGTGGAAAATTGTGTTTACAAATTTGGTAAGGGACTCACTTAGCTAATGATTGCAAGCTACTACTTACCTGCCTACTAGTTTTATGGCAGTCTACTTCAGTTTTCTGCCTGGTAGTGTGATTTTTAGTATCTAAAAATGTGTTTCCAAATACCAATGGATTAAAATATCAAATATTATCATGTGGATGCATAACTTGTACCTCAGCCTCTTATTATGGTAGTTCATAGATGAGCCGGAAGGTCGGAGCAAAAAGTACTAGGTCCAGTAGCTGGCAGGATGGTATAAGGACCATATCTATTAGGTCTCAACTTGTAAAAACGGTGTCAAAAACCTCTGTATGTCCAAATGATGCACACTGTTTTTCCATCTAGGCATTGTTTAGTTCTCTTTTTATCTTGTTAATCTATAAACTTGTGTCTTGAGAAAATACCCTTAACTGTGGAGTGTTTAGGTACAAGAATCTCTACCATGGATAAAGTACTGTACCGCTCCTATTCATAAGTGATGAATAGGGCAGAGTGTTCAACTAAGAGCTAATAGGGTGTAAAGGATTAAAACCATTGCAAACTTCAAAAAATGAATGCCCTTTGAACACATGCGATGTCCAGAATCAGGTATGTTGGATATTGTGGAGGCATTTGTCTTTTTGCTTGTTGGTCATATGATATATGTTTAATATCTGTGCAAGAGTCTTATTTAAACCTTCTATAAGGCCAAAATTCTTCACTTTTTTTGGAATGAAGTGAAAAATCATAACTAATAGTAATAGCCAATTAACCTCCAAAGGCACCTTAATCTGTGGCTAAGAAACTGAGAATTCTGATACAAAATAATTACTTAAGTTTTTGGTAAATTGTTGATTGTTGATCCACATTGATTTATTGTAGTAGCATTTTTGCATCAGTTCCAGAATGCACATGAATATGTTAATAACAGATTATCCATGCCCACACCTCATTCTCCAGAAATGACCTCGGCCAATTTGTATGGAACTATTAATATGGTAGTTTTGGAGTATGCAACCACACAGATACAAGAAGCAGGTGAAATGTGATATCAAGTTCGTCAATAGGAAAACTTTTGTGGTTTAGCAATTTCAATGTGTGGCCCTTGAAATCTTTCTGATAAAAATCTAAGCATAACTAGCTCTCTACAGTGGATAAAAATTGTTTAAGTTTAAATTAGATAAGATAACAGCATTGAAAAACCTTCGTAACATGGGTTTCTTCTGATGTGCAGATGTCATCTTGGAAGAGAATAGGATATTCACATGTAGCAGGAGAGATTGCTCTGTTGGCAGGCCTGATAATTTGGTTGACCTCGATAAAACCGATTCGACAACGCTTCTTCGAAGTATTCTACTATACTCACCACTTGTATTTCGTATTCATTGTCTTCTTTGCACTGCATGTTGGAGATGTTATGTTCTCGCTTGCGCTCCCTGGAGTCTTTCTGTTTCTCCTGGATCGGTACCTTCGTCTGCTTCAATCGCATAAAACTGTACGTGTCCTATCTGCCAGAAAACTGCCTTCAAACATAGTGCAACTGGTTATTGCAAAGCATCCAAGTAAGTATATACACCTCATATACTAATTAATTTGTTTAAATACAAATGGAAATAGGTGGAACATAGGGGAAAGGATATGATTGCAGTAACTTGCCCGTCACTTGATATTTTCTTTGCATAGCCAATTTAAGTTGTCTACTAATGAACCAAATCACCAGTTTCACATACATCCAGAGAAGTGTACGACATCCATTATTCTTTTTTCACTATGAAATGATTTGGTGCTTGTATTTATGCCATACTATCATACGTATAGAAATTTGTTTGTACGGTAATGTGAAGCACATTCGAAGACATAGTATTCTCTTTTGAACTCTACAAGGATAACACAGGTCTTTTGTATTTTAGCAGCCATTCTCAAAATATTTGCTAGCAGTCTTGTACTGATATACACAGAATGTAAAATAAGCAATTACCATTTGGAATTGTTAGTTAATATAATTCCTAATTAGAGGCTTGAAGTCTGTAGACTTTCTAAGGATCTTTTTTGCAATTATAACTCTTCTAATATCCATTTTACATTCGAAGCGGTCCCATGCACGGAGCTTCAGGGTTTAAAATTATGGAGCAAAAGGTTTCATGATATGACAAAAAAATTGGTATTAAATATATTGGTATCTTATCTTGAAAAATAGGAGTCCTTACTTTTTAATTCTCATATATTCAGTGATTGTTTATAAGATGAGATTGAAAATTTCCCCTGCTAACTTGGAATTTCTGTTTTATATTTATGATCTTGAGATGTAATATTGTAATTAATGTTGTAATCTTTTAAAGGGTCAGCTTCCTAAAAAAGGCTCAGCTAAAATTCTTGCTATTAGCTGCTCCTATAGAATTCATGGGACCACTTGATTGTAAAAAGCTCCTAGTTATATGGCAAAGGCCAGCAGGAACAGTTGTGTGAGTGACAGCAAGAAAGGTGATGGAGATTGTGCCGCAATGGAAGTAGTGGGTGTTACCAGTGATAAGCCCTTCTCTTCACACCAGCAGGAGTTGCCTGCTGTGAACAAGCGACCCGAGTTGTCTCCAGCAAGAGCTTTTTTTCAATTTCTCAGAACCCTCAGTCAAAGATTCTATGATGGGCTGACCTATAAAGAATGCTTAAATTGTCTAAACCCTTTCCATTCTTGCAGCTCTTATTACTTACAATGAATCCTATTTTTAGATACGCGTTTGTCCCCACGATTGATCCCTAGAAGTTTGTTGATCGCGGAGTCCGCTTTACCAACATCGATTTCCATAGAGTAAAAAGGAAAACATAAGGAGGCGGATGTTTCTCCTACTTCCAAGTTCCAACAGGGATAGACCCTTTCAGTCGTTCCTAACATCTTTAAAATTCATGGGGAGAAGTCTCGTGAGGATTTTCCGGATGCACAATTGGAGGGTGCTACTCAGGATGGTTTCAGAGACACTAACGATTTAGAGGGTCGAGAACTCTGACAGGCCTCCTAGAAATCCTTATTATTTCTGAAACTGAAAGCTTGAAGCAAAAGCAAAATTGTGGCTCCAATAAGTGCGGGTTGGGGGAAAGCATAAGCAGAAAAAATGAAAATGGATTCCTGAGATTCAACGGATGATGGAACTCAGTGGACCATGGAGGCCCTTCTCTCTTGAAAGAGAAAAAGGCCTCTACCTGTTGTTAGCCTCTTATTATAAGAGGTTTCTCAGTATGGTTCTTTTGTCTGATTAATTTTTGGCTGCTCGAATTGCTGAAGGTACAGAGAGGTAATGTATGAAGGGGAGAGGCGGAGGAGAAAAACAAACCCAGAATAAACAGAGAACAGAAATAAAAACACAAAATTTATCCAAAAACTCATATTTGTATTATATCATTCAAATCATATACATTGATTTCATATAAGAGAGCTGCTGCTCTTTCTCCTTACAAGTTTTGCTTCTGCTGAGCAAAACCATTTTTTGTTCTCTCTTCTTATATTAAAAAACATAAAACCTCCTTACTAAAATAGACTCCAAAAAACCATGGTAAAATTTCACCAGAAAAATGGAGAAGTAAATGTTATTAATTACAATAATAATACCTTGAGATTCAGGATAAAGGAGGAGGAGATATGCCCAGATTTAACCGCCAAATCATATTAAATATTGTCTTTTTATATATTAAATATGAAAGCAGATGCCCAAAAGATATTTCATGCAAAAAATGCCGGCAGATGAAACTTTACTGCACCACTGCCAAAGCCAATAGATCACACCTGCGGGACTGCTGTATGCTGCGGGACAGCAGTAGACACCGCACCATCGCACAGCACAGAAGGAGGAGCAGCGGGTCAGCGGGTCCGGTGATTGTGCAAGCATTTGCTATGCTGCACAACAGACTTTCATTGTTCAAGTATTCTCTTGCTGCATTAGTAGACTCAGGCAGCATTTGGTGTAGTCGCATGGATTGGAGTTTAGTTTAGAGTTTGAAAAAATCCTATTTCGTTACATCATAGGCATGTTGTGTACTAATGGGAATGTAAATCTTTCTTTTTCCAAGATTTTTATTACAGAGGGAGAGGAGCCTGTTGAAAAATTTTGTGTAGTCCCTCTCCATGTGACCATAGCCTGACAATTTACATGCAGTCTCTCACATAGTTGTTTAATCTTTATAGGTACTCCTTAATCGGCTAGACAATATAATTCGACTCAAATGTTTACCTTTTCATTTCCTAGAGGCGAAACTACTAAAAATTGAAATGCTATAAAATTAGTCTTATCAGAGTTGTAATCAACCCTTAGTGGTTAACTACATTCACCACCCAAAATATTGAAAACTGATAATTCATTTAATGATCTAACTCTTACTATTCTGCAAATGTCTCCTCTTATTTATTTAGTAATATCAATGCTAGCCTTGCTATCAATATATATACCAACACAAGGAGATCTACAATTCTTTAATGGCAACAGAAAAGTAGTACATACAACATTATTAAGGCAAGGTCGTCAACTAAGCAATTGCTATGCATGCAGGTTTGGTGTACAAACCTATGAGTATCATTCTTTTGAAGCTTCCATTCATATCACAATTGGAATGGCACCCTTTCAGCATTGTTTCTACTTCAAGCATCGACTCTGACCGATTATCTATTTTAATCAAGTGCCAACAAGGCTGGACGAAAAAGATTGACAACTTCATAGACTCTCTAAGCTCTGTGAAGAGTCCTTTGCATCTGCTAGCAGCTGTTGAAGGTCCTTATGGTCCAACTTCCATGGACTTTTTAAGGTACTAATCTATCTATTCAAATGCCATCAGTAAAGACAGGGATATCATAACGTGCAAGTAAAAGCTTCAGCATATTTGATATAGTGCTTATATTTGGGTAGTCACTAACCTGGTCAATGCATTTAATTTAATGGTTTTGTAACATTAAGACACAAAATATGCCCAAAATCCGCCGAGGATTTGGAAATCCAAGATAAATCCACCCAATAGTCAACTCAAGGTCTTGTACAAGAACTTGGGCAGTGCGATCGCTACAATTGAGCAAAATTAGTAATAGATGCTAGGTGAAAATGACCCTTTTCTTCCAAGATGATATTTAATAGACCTATGTGAATATGTGCTGCTGCTTGCAGGTATGACGCATTGATACTGATTGGTGGAGGAAGTGGAATAGCTCCATTGATGAGCATTTTATCAGAAACATTGCACCAGCATAATATCAAAGAAGGAAACCATGTTCCCAGGGAAGTCCTACTCATATGGTCAGTCAAAAATACAGAAGAACTATGCATCTTAAATCTTATATCTCCGTCAATGTTATGTCCAAGTTATTCTGAGGTCTTGCAATTAGACGTGCAGGCATATGTCACACAGAGAGAAGCTCCGGACATTGAAATGGCTAATTTAGAAATAGAGGGGATGGAACTACCCACTGAAACTTTCTTTGGTGATTACCATATCAAGGAAGAAAGTCCACGTGGAGGTTGTCTGCATTCTATAACAAGCACTAACGATACTTTATGGCAGGCAGCAATAGTTGCTTCTGCATTGGCAGGATATCTCATGATGACAGGCCTACTAAATCGCTTCTATATATACCCATTAGATCACAACTCTTATGAAGTGTTCCCGTGGTGGGCCAGAGGATTTCTGACCCTGGCCTGCATGAGTGTGGGTATTGTGATCTTTGGAGGTTCAGTTTATGTGCTTTGGGTCAGAATGAAAACTCCTGCAGTCAATGGGTCTAGAGAAAAAATATATGAGATGGAGGTTACCAACAATGTTCAGGAGCAGGAAAAGGACACCATTTTAACTAGGACTAGCATTCATTATGGACGACGGCCTGATCTTCAAGGTAACACCTTTTTCTATACATATAGAGTAAATCTAGAACAAGAACCTTACAACCTCTTTGTTTTCCAGGTTTCCAAGACTCTCTTGTTGCATGCATTCTTTCAACTGGCTTCTGATTCATATGAGAAAAATAGTTTAAAATGATTTTTTCAGTTTATGTAGGATGGATTATGATAATTAACTTTCGTAAATGTTTATTATGAGAAAATTTGTTTTTTGGGTAGGGAGGTTCTGCATAACCAGCCTGCAAGGCTATAAATACTTTATTATTTTTATAATTTTGTGACTCCTTTATTACAGTGTGTGCTATATGCATACTGGTTGAGCTAGACTTACCTAGCTTGGTGTTTGTTGCGTGTGGGTTAATTTGCATTTAGCATGGTATTAGTCTCAGATTGGATTAGAGTTTCTTGTAAATTTTACAATGCACAGATTTACTTGATCTGATTATTTGGAATTTGTCTCTGTGATTGGGAATGTGACAACGAAAGACATAATTGGAAAATTTACAATGAGAATGGATGGGAAGAAAGTAGGCGTCATAGCGTGTGGACCAGAGAGCTTGCAGCACAGTGCAGGATCAGCTTGCAGGCAGATCAGCTCCTTACTGGGTCTCAGGTCCTCTGTTGCATTGGATTATCACTCTATCAGTTACAATCTCTAGTCAGCTTTTCTTTCAAATTCTGGTTTAAAGATAGTAGGAATATAAGCTTTTGGTCACAACAAAAGCTTGCCTTATTAATCTTAAACAGGCCTCTTAAACTGTTTCAATAAGTCATGATATAGAATTTTATGTCATGTCACATTGATATGCTGTCTCACAAAATTGTGTAAATATATAAATAAATGGACAGGAGTTCTGTATATAGAAACTAATTACATCAATGTGTTCAGAGCCAACTCTGCAGGTCTCAAAACTTTCTGTTTTCAGATTTAGTTCGCATGTTATGAATGTAAGTGTTTTGTTCATTTATAAAACTGTTATTTTTAGGTTCGTCAAAACACAAGAAAGGATTTAGACAAGACTGAAATGGTAAGTTGGCCAAGGATTCATCATGTTTTGCTTCTTTTGCCCGTATTTCGGAAGATACAATTTTAATTATTTAAAAAACTGTAAGTAAAGACAGTTTTATTAGTATCTGTCAAAGGCAGGGTTACTGCTGCATTTGATGAATTCAAATGATATTTTTGGATGTTCAGGTGGAATTATTTTTCTTTCTTGGCATCTGTTAAAGTTTTAACAAAAAATTGTATTTTATTTATCAGTGAAGGAAAATAAACTTTCTCTAAACTAATCTAATAACATGTATATATGTAAGTACAATTAATTTAGATTAATTAGATATTAAATGTGGAAGAGTAAATATAAACAAGATTATGAATGCATTAAATTTGAGATGATTCTAAATTTGATATCTCTTAAGATTTGGAACAATAAATCTTAGACTAGTGTTTGCATTGGAATTATAATACTCTGTTGACTCTATGCAAGGACAAGTTCATTGATCAAGGACTAAACTATGATCATTGATTTGTCCTACACACATAAACAACTTATACTGTGTAATATGTATATTTGTGTTCTCCACCATTCATGATTCACCTTAGCTTTCTCTACATCTTTTGATAGTTGATGTACTGACATTATTTATAAGTATCTAGGTAAGGTTATTAGTATGTCACAAAGAGATATGTTCTCCTAGGCTAATCACCATAAATGTGTATAAATAATCGAAAATAGTCTTCAATCATGTATATGTTCCTAGGAATGATTGTGTAAAACTAGATTCCTTTTAGTGACCAATTGAAATGTGTAAATGTGAAATATTCTTTGATGCTCCAATGATTATGAGATCCTTAAATTGAATGCCTTTGAATAAAAGAACATAGCAACACATTAGACAAAGTGCTTAGGTGACCCTAGGTAGGATGGGTATAGGCAAGAATTGTATGAATTTGATTTAAAAACAAAACAAAATTAGCGAGAGAAGTCTATGGCCATTAGATGTCCCCATGATGGTAAACTAGTCACAAAATATTTAAAGTGATAGATCATAGTGTGTAATCTATAAATGGAAGCATGAGTGTGCATAAGTATGATGAATAAGTAGATAGGTCGATTGTTTGGGGGTAAGGGGTGTGTATAGGAATATGTGTAATAGGTAGGTGGGCAATATAGGGCAAGGGGCTTGATTTTGCACAAAATTGCCTTTTGTCAATATATCCATGTATTAAGACACTCTCCTCAAAATAGGAATGAAACTAATAGGAAAATGACATGGTATGCAAATTTTACCATTAAATTTTGTCTCCATTTTGAGGTGCATGTGAATCTTAGAATGATAATGCATCTAAAAGTATGTAGCATTCACAAACATGCATGTGAAGTAAATATTCAAACATCACAAGATATCGCCAATGGGGTCCATACAATTTAATTGACCCCATGAGGACATGATCATGTGGGTTCATCTTCTATGTATGTACTATCCATAAAAACAAATTATGTGTCTCTATGAGCACTTTAATTATTTGTAAAACTAAATATGAAAATGATGGTGATAGGATATGCTTCCTATCCCTCTCATCAATAATTGGTTGTATTTATAGGATACAAGGAATTGTAGGAGGGAAAACAATAAATGAAAAAATTCAATCTAAATATGCAAGCATATAATCTTGTAAGAATATATATAATAATTTATATAAGAATGTATATAAAGAATACATTTTGTAGCAATCATGTGAATATGTTAAAAGTTAAGAATGATATCCACATGTGATAGAGATAGCATCAATTGCTACATTGTATTCAACAAAAAATGGTTATATGGCCATCAATGTCCATAAACACTTGTGTTAGTACAATGGCATGAAACTACAATAATGTGTAAAAGGAAGCACAATGCTTATAGATAGAAATATGTGTCTATATGATGCCTCTAATGTGATAAAAGGGAAGAAGTGATACCCCCAATGTGATAAAACAGAAGGTGTGACACCCCCCAATGTGACAAGGTGACTACTTAGGACATGAATGAATTAGGTGAATGCAACAATGTAAGATGTAATTGTGAAATCTTATATCAAATACAAGACCCTATATATGGACAAAATAATGCAGTAAGTTCCAAAATTGTGTAAAAATGAGGAAGTCACAATGCCCCTAATGTGAAGATATAAAAATGGTGGCTCAAATGTAAAAATTGAATGCATGATGCCCCATAATGTAACTTGAAAGATGTGTTGATGTACAAATGAATGCTTATAAAATAAATAAATAAAACCTAAATGAAACCCTAGGTGAGGATAAAGTTAGATTATGAAAAGTGTCCTCATCTTATGCTATGAGACAACATGACCCAAATATGTCTCAATTTGATAATAACAAACACTCCTAAGTTTATCTTTAGTGTAATGAAGTAAAATGGACCTAATAATTAATTAATGAC
This sequence comes from Sequoia sempervirens, assembly GCA_007258455.2. Classification (NCBI taxonomy): domain Eukaryota; kingdom Viridiplantae; phylum Streptophyta; class Pinopsida; order Cupressales; family Cupressaceae; genus Sequoia; species Sequoia sempervirens. The sequence continues at coordinate 18,324 of VDFB02277250.1, forward strand.
TAATTAATTATCAGAGGATTTTCCTATTTACTCCAACAACCTCCCTTAAGATCAACTAAAGGAAAAGCTAAAAATATAATGATGAATGCAATGATGGATGCGTGGATGGGTCTTAGCTACAAGTAATAATGAGGTACCCATGTACAAACAAATGAAACCTCTCACAACCAAAGAAAAGGAGAAAATTGCATGGGAAATGACTCCTCTCCAAAAGAGAGAGAATGAAATAGATGCACTAGTTCAAAAGAAGGATAGAAGAGGACTCAATATGACCCCTCAAGGAATTCTTCTATCACACAGGTACAATGAATTTCCCCTCAATAGGAGAGAGAGAATGAGGATATCAATCCTTCCATAAAGAAGTAGATTTTTTGTCAAGGGTAAGTGTAGAAAGATGGAGAGCCAAAAAGGAGTCCTAAGTGGCCACTTTTTTTTTTTTTGAAATCAGGAAATTCTGACCTTCGATGACAAATTGAGGATAGTTACACTCCAAATTTTAAGATGCAATAAAAATAATGTAAGAAGTGCTCTGATTCTACTTTCTAAACTACTACTATTTTTAAAAATGATAGAGATGAAGGGGTTCAAAAAGGGGAGCCACAAAAATAGGTGTTGAAAACATAGCATAGCGTTTGTTGTGGCTCCCTCAAAATATTAACTTTTTGTGGTATTTTTAAAATCGCTTCAGTAAGAAATTAGCTAACAACATCATGTAGTTTATGCCCAATTTTTTTGATAAGTTTTTAATGAATGTATGATTTTTTAGTAATTTTTGAAGTGGCCACAACTAAAAAACAAAATTTTGGTTGTGCTAATCAATTTTTTTTTTTGAATATGTCTAGAATGGAGTCTAGTTTATAAAAATGTAATTTATTTCAAATTTCAATAAATGGTTAAAAAGTAAAGTAAAAAATACTGAACATTGGTTTTTTGACAAAAGTAGACACACAAACAAAAGACATTAAAGTTGAACGAAAAAATTTCAAAAATGTGAAAAATTACATCGTTAAATAGCTAAGAGAGAGCCTGAGATTAACCACATGTGTGATTGACTTGACCTTGAAATACGTGCAAATCTGACGATTTGCACAAACAAAATTATGTGACATTTAAGATTAGAATATGTAGAAACACATTTCTAGACATTGGGAAGGCACTCCAAGCCTTTGGGTTGGAAATCCAAAGCAAATCCAAGCCAAAGGCTTGGGGATTCCCAAAGCAAGGAATACCATGAGCACGTTATAATACACTGGCATTATGTCTTGATTTGTGTTAAATGCTAGTCTATTAAATATATGTATATATATTTGTATGTATGTATGTATGCATGGCTTTGCATGACACTGGCATGCATTGCATAAAATGATGCCTATATGCATTGCATGCACAGCCTTGTGCACTACAGGCATGTAATGCATTATTCATGCAATGCATGCACACTGCATGCTCAGGCGTACGTGGCCGTGCATGCATGCGGATCAGGCTGCAGGCATGTACAGCATTGCCCAGGCTGCATGCCCCGCGGGCTGCGGCTGCATGTGCTGCCTTACATGCATTTTAGAGGAGGAGTAACTTTGAGGAGAGAGAGGAGAGAGAGTTTCAGGGTGAGTGGGAGAAAGAGAGGAGGAAAGACCCGAGAGAGAGTTCTCTAGGGTAGAGTGGGAGGGAGAGGAGGGAAAAGATCCATAGAGAGCTGGTTCAGGTAGGGTGGGGAAGAGAGAGAGAAAGCCTCCCAGGCAGAGGGAGGGAGAGATCCTGAGAGAGGAGATATATATCTGTCTCAGGCAGGGAAATATATATATATATATATATATATATATATATATATATATATAGAAGGAGATATATAGGAAAGAGAGAGAGAATGGAAGAAAGAAAGAGAGAGAGACAGGGGAGTGGGGGGGGTTGGAGTGGAGGGACTATTCAGGGTGGAATGGAGGGAGGAATGGAGGAGGGAGGTGGAGGGAATGGAGAGAAAGCCAGTGGAGAGAGAGATGGAGGGAGAGAGAGGAAGGAGAGGAAAGGAGGGAGATGGGAGGAGGAGAAAGGGAGGGGGGGAGGGAGAGGAGAGAGGGGTTGGAGTGAGAGGGACTTATCGATGTAGGGTGGGAGTGATAGAGGGAGAGGGAGAGAGAGAGATGGGGGGTAGGGAGGGATGGAGGGAGGGAGGGAGGGGGGAGAGAAGGGGTTGGACCTAAAGCTTAAACCATAAACCTTAAAGTCTAAAGCCTAAAACATAAACCATAAACCCTAAAACCTAAACCCTAAAGCCTAAACCTTGAACCCTAAAGTCAAAAGCCTACAACCTAAACCCTAAATCCTAAACCGTAAACCCTAAACCATAAACCATAAAACTTGAACCCTAAACCTTGACAAATTCAACTTTTTCAAAATGTGAGCAGACCTGAGCGAGGGAGAGGGGGTGTGAGGGAGAGACTTGAGAGATAGATAGAGAAAGGGGGTGGGAGGGAGATACCTAAGAGAGGGAGAGTGGGTGGGAGGGAGAGACCTTGGAGAGAGAGAGGGAGTGGGAGAGAGGGGGTTGGACCTAAAGTCTAAACCATAAACCCTAAATCCTAAACCTTGAACCCTCAAGCCTAAAGTATAAAGCCTAAAGCGTAAACCCTTAACCCTAAACCCTAAAACTTGAACCCTAAACCTTGAAAAATTCAACTTTATCAAAACACGAGTGTGCTTTGGAAAATTTGAAATATGGACATTGTAAGAGCAAGCCAAAACACACTCGCATTATAACACAAGCATGTTTTGTCTCTTTATGAAAACAGTAAAAAAAGGCATTGAAACCTATGACTTGGCCCACATGCTCTATTATTCTCCTTCTTTTGCACGTGATCTGATAAAAGAATGCTTTTTGAGACTGTTAGAAAAACCACATGCAAGAATTTACTTATTCCACCATCTTTGCATCAACTTTCCACCACCTTTTTCTAGTTTATAACTTAGGAGGGAAATAAGAGAGTTTTTACATCAAATTTGATTATATGAACTCAAATTTTGATGTTTGTAGTATTGCAATGTTCATTACATGATTGAATTGTTATAATTTAAAATTATACATTGTTTAATTCTATATTTTTTAGTAATTCTTGGAGAGATATAGAATTGAACGATGAAAAGGAAGCAAGTTTGTGATAAGATCCAATTATTGAGGATTTTGATGCAAGAAGAAAAAATACTACATTGAATTGGGTAGTTTATCCAATTGAATCTTCAATTTTAAGGTATGTCAAGTCTAATTATATGTATGTTCTTTATAAATTCTTATAATACATGCTCAATGCAATGCTTTGATTTTTTTTTTATGTTAAAATGCATATTCAATATTCATCATTGTTTTTTTTTACTTTTTGACATCTATGAGCATTCAAGGGGGGTTCCAAGTTGTAAAATATCATTATAACCTTATCCCCTATTGGCATATTTAACCTAGACAATTCTTCACTCTTTGTAGTGGTTTCACTACTCTTATAGTATCATGCAACTCTTAGGAAACTAAAAAAATAATGGTTTGCATTTTTGCAACATCCTCCCTTCTCTAACCTTAATCTCTTCCTCTACAATGTCCTCCACTAAACTCATTACAGTAGGAACTATCAACCAATCTCTTGCATCTATTAGCCTCTTTCCTATCTTCAACATATCATTCGCTTTGGCATTCCAAATACGTTGACTACTCAATATGGCTCAACATCCTCTTGTTAATTTATCTTGTCCTTTGGACCACTTCCTTTTGATGACCCCTTTCATGCTACCAACTCTCTAGATGCTACTTATTTTATATTTTTGGTGCTACCATCCAACCTAGTAATGTTGCATGTATTTGTGATCAATACACACCACTCCTCCTTAATGCACAATTTTGCACTATTGTAAAATTGTACCTCACTTCCCAACAATGATATCAAGTTGTGCTTCTAATCACCCTTCCATATGATATGGGTATTAACCCTCCTATCATACACTACTTCTTTGTCAAACCACCATGGAATTCTTAATGACACACATCCATTGCTGCAATATCACATAACACTTCATCATGGCATGCTTTGATCTTGAAATTTATCTAGCACTATTCTTGTACCAAAATTTTAAATCCACTTACTATAATCAACCAAGCCATAATGGATCTGGATGCCTCTACATCCTTAGTCCTAGATTGTCAACTATTTCCATAAACATTAGATTTTTTTTGCTACCACTATCTACCACCATATCACAACACTTACCTCATTCCTTGCATCAAATATTGAACAAACGTTTCCCATTTATTAGTTCACCTCTCCTATTACACAAATTAGAGCCCTTTGTGAAACTAACAAATCCCCTTACTCATGATGTCTTAACTTATTTATTGGTTTGTAATACTCCTCCAAGTACTCTTTCATAGTCATCTCTCCTACCATAAATTTTTGCGACTTTTATCGCTGCAACTTGTTGTCAAACCCTCTATGACTAGGAAATAACTTCAACTTCACCCCAAACTAGAAAAAATCACTTATATAGCTGAAAAATAATCTAAATGAGAATTATTGTTAAGGTATGATATGAAATATGCAGCCAACTTAAGACCCTTTGATATGATAGGATTGGAAATGAGTGATTTTCTACATGCTGGAGTAGTTGAAATTGATTGATATGCACATTTTTAGGCCTATAATTTTCTTTTTTTGTTTGGAAACAATGAATAAATAGCTGCCATATGTTGTAGGAATCTCATATGGTGAATATCTAGCAATTTTGGTGGCTATATATGAAAGGATTGATAACATTAACTAGTGTTCTTATGTATTTGGATTAATGACATTAACTACATGTGTAATTGATTATAAGGATTTTATGTTGAAATCATCCAATACCATGCATGCTTTTATTGTTCTTATGGTGTGTCCAAGTGAAATTATGCTTTTTTTGCTGCCCTATGGTGGAACTAATATATTGTTTGTATCTTCATGCCTTATGCTACAAATAAAATTCTTCGTCATGCTAAGGAAACAGTCAAGGATTAAACCAACATAGGAAGAGAAAGAATATAGGAATGCAAAGAAATCAAAACATATGTGGGAACTTCGTGATAAAAGGATATTGGACCCAATAGAAGAAGAGGAACCTCAACCATCAATGAGAGATATGGAATTGGTGGCACAAAGGGAACAAATGCAAAACCTTCGTGCTATGAGAAATTTGAATACCGTTGTTGGAGACACGTCCTCTACCGCAAGTCAAGGTGGAGGGACACCATCTACCACATCTCAAGTTGAAAGTACATCATCACTCACATGTGAAGAAGGAGGTACACCATCTTTCCCATCTCAACTTCAAGGTACACCATCTATTCCATCTTCGATCGAAGGTATGCCATATATCCCATCTCATTTTTAAATATTGAAGAAATTCCATTGAATGTTGAGATGAATTTACCTTTGAGAATACCACCTAGAATTTTGCATAGAAATCCAAAGCATTTGATTGATATTGATGAGAATATTTTATAGCCAATGGAAGGTAAGATTCCAAAATGCACTTGTAGAAGATATTCTCATAAGATTTGGAGAGTGTTCTTTGAAAATTTAAATGAGACTAAAAGAAGTCAACTATTTGTTTAAATGATGCAAAGTATAAAGTATAGGTCCATCATGAGGATTCTTGGTTTGAGAACATTGAAGGCTTCAAGTGAAAAATATATTGTGAAGAATCTAATGAGTGTATATGAGAGTGTGGGTAACACCTCACACACAAAAGATAGTCACATCAACAATAGTAAGTAATCAAACAAGGAAATCTCATCTCATTAGAAAGACAAGTCAAGTATTGAGAATTAATAGAAAAACTTTATCAGGAGTTGTTGGAAGGAACCAAAGAATCGAGGACTCTGACACCAATAAATTATGAGAATTCCCAGGGAGACTACCACGAAAACATAAACCAATTTTTGAAGCATTGAGATCACTAATTGAAGAATTTTGGAAGAATTACACAAGGGTATCTCCAAATCAAAGGGATTTGATAAGAAGGAGAATCAATAGTCGAAACCGTGAGCCACATCCAAAGTATTTTTTGGATATGACTCAAACATAGTTTTTTGGTAACTTTCTAGAGATGTATCCTCAAATTAAAAATTTTCAAAGATATTTCTAAATGCTAAAGCCTTTTTATGTCAAAATAAATCACACATGCACTGCTTGTTGTTGTAGATTACATATTTAAATTTTTAACCATTTTGATGTTTATCGGTCTATATTTTTAGATTTGCATACTAAGAATGTTTTGCAGGATTGTGGCATACATGCCCCACCAACATCTTCAAGCTACTTCATATCAAAATTTTATGTGAAAGAGAGGAAGGCTGAATATTCTATAAGAAATTATGCTTGGATGGCACATATCAACATTGTGGTGGCTTGCAACGTATTCCAATATGTGAACATATGGAAAGCACATATGCAATTGGAAACAAACTAATAGAGTTCAACAAGTATAAAATAGTGGCCTACAATACAAAATATTGTAAAGAAGCAAAAAGGTGTGATTTGGTTATTCAAAAGACTCCAGTGTACCGGTTTATGTCTACATTTTGTGACAATATAGTGTATGAGTATGCAAGGAGTACCCATAGAGATTGATGGTTATACTTGCAATTCAAGTTATGCAAGGACACCTTTCCACTTAGTAGCATCGTTTCAATCATCGACATTGCATAGAACTACAGTCTACAACCACAGTGCAAGGTGCAATCACAATATTACAATTCCACACAGGTTTCTATATTTGTGCACATAACATTCATTCATGCAACTAATAGTATAGATGATAACAAGAAGGTATTGAGGGAGTACCACTTTTACATCAGTGATGATCGCAAACATTCTACAAAGTTCATGCAAGGTTGCTTTCATTTGTTCTACCATGATTTGGCTAGAAGGGGCATATCATACAATCAACATATAATATGGCCAGATAATTGTGCATAAAAATTCAAGAACTCATGGATGTTCTATTGGTTGAGAAGGATGCATAATATTATAGGTGTTCGACATATATGGAACTTTTGTGAG